>WHYT01013933.1:49264-69536 GCA_009806455.1 Tetrax tetrax | reverse complement strand
CAGATGGAGACCAGGAGAAACAGCAGTGTGTAAGGCCATGGATTAAGATGCATTTTCATGCCCAGGCTCTGTGAGTGCAACTGGAGGGAGGATATGGCCTTCTGTAGGAGGAGAGATTCCGGTTCACTGTACTGTATGTAGGAAGTGGCTTTATGCAGTGCTGTCACGGGCATGGGGAGACACGTACTGCTTCCTTGCTGACAACTAAAGTAGGTGAAAACGCTGTAATCTGATTACCAAAAATGAGTGGAAGACTGATGACGGAATCAACATCAGAATGGCATGGTGGTGCCGAAGTGCCAGGTGAGAGATCTCCACACCTCTGCTGCAGAGAAGGTGAGACCTAGCTCTGGATTTGTAAAACCAGTGTAATGAATTGCAGCAAACGTTTAATTGTCAACAATTCCAACATGAGATATGTTCATGGGGCAGATCTCTGACACAGGTGGTGCTGGTGAGGTGTCAACAGCCTTCCCAGCCATTAAGGTTAATTAAAATAAGGATCTGCCCTTCCCTTCTGGCACAGCCTCCAGCAAGGGACCCCTTGGGGGCAGGTTGGAGGAGGAGGAGGAGGAAAGTGGAGTGAAGGGGGAGGGGGGGGTGAAGAAGGAGGAGATCTTCATGACAGGAGGAGGAAATCTTCATGACAGGAGGATGCTTTCATGGCTCTGGCAGCTCTCTAAACCTCTGCACAGGTACAGGACATCCGGTGGGTTTCAGAGACAATTAAAACCGCTGCTCCTTTGGCTGGCAAAGAAAGGGGAAAGATTACAAATGCCCCAGCCCTGCCTTTGAAAAATAATAGTTACTAAATGCCATACAGCAAGTTTGGCAGAAATATTTCCCTGGGCTTGCCTCCCAAGATAATTATTTTCAGATTTGTATCCCAGATTTGGCCAATGTGAATCTCTGCTCCACCTTTGTGCCAGCATCACACCATTGCAGGGTATGCAATTAGCCACCAGCTCCATAACGAGAGGAAACACTACGATCCAGTTTTGGCACTGGGTAGCAGATCAGCTTGCTGGCAGTTTGAGCTAACTGAGCTTGTCAGGGTTTCTGAGGGGCATACACTGCATTCAGCATATCCTGCATAATAAATGCATTGTTTTAATCAAAATCTGTACATTTTACACATGCCTGAAGCTCCTCTATGGCAGCTGAAAACTAGAGAATTAAGTATTATGAACTCCTGCACGTGGTAGACTTGCCATTTTCAAGCATCTTTAGAGGTGAAGGGGAGTGAGAGTCTGCCTACATAAGGACACAATGAAGTTCAAAAGGTATGTCTAAAGCACTCAGAGTTGGTGTAGAACGTGGTCACATCAGCTGTGAAATCAGCCATATTAAAGCACAATTAAGGTTAAGGATGTTTTCTTCACGTGTTTTCTAGTGTTCTTGTCACTGTGTTAAGCTTATTAATTTACAGAGCTCCTCCCTGTTGGAAAAACTTCCCATTCCAGCAAGTCAGTATAGTAGAACTACTGCCAATTCCCCCTTTCTCCACACTCAACAGCCTTACATTAGCGTGAAGAAGGAAAAAAAAGAAAAAAGTCCGAACCAGCCTGTGTTCAAATTTAGCAATCCTCAGTACTCAAATATTTCTAACCCAGATTTTACTTCCAGATTATAACCAGTGAGAGATCTGACTTTTAAATTGACCCCAGGGCAATGTAACATTTAAGTTCGGCGTCGGTTTTGAACTGCAATTTAAAACGACATGGCAGTCCTTCAGAGCTGCTCAGCTCTGCAAGGCAGCCAAGGTTTTTCCAGCTTGGGCTAGCTTAGAATGGTTCTGATTGTGATTTAAATTTTGTCGACACAGAAATGCTCTCCACTATGTCTTCCCATGGCATTTAGTGGCCCTGAATTTCTGGCACCCTCCTTCTTTCAAAATTGTAGGGTTTTTATCTGATTAGCTGTTAGTGATCTTGATAACTACTCAGGTCTAGTTATTTCTTGAATTCATTGCTTGGAGATCAAACATTACATCACAAGAACTAAATCCTGTTCCAAATGAAGCCAAGGACAGAACTCCCATTGACTTCAGTGTGTGCAGGATATGGCCATAAATCCTTGAAAAGCTGAGTGTCCAATTTTCAAATTAAAATGTAATGAACTTAATAATAATGGATTTAGAGGCTGTTACATTTCGCATCTTGCATGAGACTCTACAGCTGGGTTACAAACACTTTTTAAACTTTGATGCTCTGAGGGAGGGTCATTTTCTGGGAGCTCCCATCATTATCTTTCAGGCCAGTACACAAAACACACAATGGAAGTGATACTGCCCTGACTGCAAACAATGTCTTTGGAAAGCTTCAAACAATTTCTTTGTAAACAACTGATCAGGGTAATTACATTTTCTAATCTGAAATGGTGCTGTGACATTGTTTCAGGTAACACATGAATCATGCTAAAGGGTTTTTCTCTGCTAAGGCTGGCTACCTTATCTAAGCAAGCTCTGGTCTAAGGATGGAGACTAAGCCTGATGAAGTATTGTACTGGCTCTGCAGGTAGTGGCTCCACCACCGCCCCCCAAGACTCCTCCAATCCACTGCTGCTATTGGGCAGACAGGTCGTCAGGTAATTAAAAAACCTGAAGAAATAGTGGAGCTGTGCCTAATGCCTCATGATCCCAACTCATTCCCTCTAGGAGATGAGGCGTCAGATGGGACAGCCTTGCTGCATATCTGAACGATGCCGCGAGTCTAGGTGAGAGAGCTACAGCAGGAGAAGGCAAACATGGCTTTGATGACTTTGCACTTGCTAATGAACACAAATGACCTCAGACACAATGAGTGCGTCTCCCACCACCTTTCAGCCAAGCTGCAATGTAATAATGTGGCTGTCAAATCCTCACCACTATGTAGGATTGGGTTAACAAACTAGTTCAAGTTTATTACACAAATCATGATTAAATACTTGCAGAAGAAGCAGCTCTGGCTTTCTTATTTGTTTGGTTTTATTTTTAACAGCAGTTACAATAGCAAAACTGCAGTATGACCTGCCCCTGCAGTATTATTTTATTTTTCAATCTCTTGTCATAGATGTAATCTGTACACTGCTTAATTTTTGTTATCATTGCCTTGGATATCTACCAGCTATGATTGTCATGATTAAATCAGTATTAACTTAATTACAAAGGGCTTTACTCAAGATAAAGAGCAAAGAAGTGATCCAGAACTGTGAGAACTGCACTGCTGAAGACGTCTAGCAAAGGCACTTTGAGCTAACATTCTTTCCTCACATAAGTTTATTTTTTTAATCCAGATGTGTTGTTTTTGTCAAATCTCAGAAATTAGATTAGTCTGTCACCTCCAAGTCTGACCCTTGAAGCCAGCCCCATGAATGCCTTTGGCCATGAATTCTCCTTACTGCAGTCAGCAGCCACATTTTTCACTTCACTCCAAGCTCAATGCCGCTCATGGTCTGCCATGAGTCAGACACTGAGGGTTTCCCTCATTTCCTCCTCACAGTGCCATGAACAAAGGACATCAGGATTTGGCATACTTCCCATGTTCATCTCCTGCTCTAAGGTATTTGCATTCCGCAAGACGAACACACAATCACTGATATAATTATGATGGAGGGAACCATTTCATCTCTGCTTGCCTCTCTTATTTGATCTTGTAGAAGTTTAGTTATGATTCAGACACTGAACCTTTCCCAGCTGAATTCAACAGCAGAACTATCATAGATTTTAATATAAATATCAGTCCCTTTCTAATTAGGAGAGTAATCATATGTTGCTGACACAACAGCTGATGATCTAGCCTTTTAAAAAGTCTTTTTAAAAAACGTCAAACATTTACACACATTTTTGAGAGTGCTGCATAGCAAATATACATAAGTCATGTATGAACAGACAGCAAGGAACATTTCAGCATTTCAACTGAACAGCTAGGAGTTTTCCACAAATTATACAAGATTTGCTTAAAAGTTTAGGACTTAAACTAAGTTTTTGGAGACCATGGTCTGTATATTCAGCTGTTTGATATACAACCCATGGTTAACCACTGTCTATTCTCCAGGGAGAAACCTGGAAGAACTTCCATCAGGTGAAGTGTAAACGTCCTCGCTTTCCTCAAAATCCTGCTTCTCATTAGATTCTGTTAGCATTCTCCTGAATGCTATCAACAGAAAAGGAGATACAGCATTCAGTACAAAATTCAGTCCTCTGTTTTTTTCTGTCACTTGTGCTTAAAAGAGAGTACTTCCAGATAATGAATGTTTGCTAATTTCTCATGAGCATATGTCCAGAATTTCTCTTGTTCTCTGGCAAGAGAAAGAGCTATTCTCACATCCTATCTCACTACAAGAACTGAAATAGTGTCCTGTTTCTGACACATTTCCATGGAATATCAGAAAGGTAAAGATGAATTAATTCATACTTTATGATGACAATTTCTTGGCTGAAAGAAACATTACATTCTGTAAATGTTCCCTTATTATTAAATGCTTTCTCCAGAGGCCTGAGAATAACTTAATTCGGTTTGTTTCCTTTTTACTCACTGGTATTGTCTTCTTTTTGCCCAGTGGGACAACCACTTGCAATTCTCTCTGATGCTTTTTGGCCTAACATGAAATAGCGTGCTCTTCTAAAAGAGTTAGACCTAGCCTCATCTGTAAAGCACCAGAGACACTCAGGTCCCACCTGAGACTAGCTACTCATAAGCACAGAGATTCTGTGGTTCAGAGCTGTTAGAGGGCCAAAATTATGGAATGCAGGATGGTTTCTTGTCCATGGGCTTCTGGCAAAAGTCAGAAAGTTAAGACTCAAAGACAGACATATAGAAAAACCCTCCTCTGGAGGAAAGGAAGATGGATTTGCTGATGTTGTGTACACTGTAGTTTCTGGCTGGCAAAAAGTTCATAAAGTTCAACAGAACAAATGCAAGGTCCTTCACATGGGATAGGAGAGGCCTGTGCAACACGGCAAGCTGGAGGCCAACTGGGGAGGGAGCAGCTCTGCAGAGCAGGACCTGAGATGGAGAAGCTGTTGAACGTGAGTCAGCAGTGCGCCCTTGAGGCAGTGAAAGCTAAGCACATGCCAGACTGCAAGACAGCAGACAGCAGCTTGAGGGAAAGTGGGTATTCCCTTCCAATTGGCACTTGTGAGATCAAATTTGGAGTATTCTGTCATCTCCACTTTTGGGTTCCCCGGTAAAAGGCACTAACATGTTAGACCAAGTCCAGTGAAGGGCCCAAGACCGTGCAACATGACATTCAAGGAGAGGCTGAGGAAACTCGATTTGCCCAGCCTGGGGAGGAAAAGACTGGGGCTGGAAGGGAACCTGATTGTGATCTTCAACTGCTTAAAGGGCGTTACAGACAAGATGGAGCCAGGCTTCTCTCAGAGGAAAGGACAAGAGGCAATGGCTGCAAGCTGCATCCAGGGAAATTCTCAACAAGTATAAGAAGAAAAAGAAAAAAAATCAGGTAAGAGTGGTTAAACCCCACCAGAGAGTTTGGGGAATCTCTGCTCTAAACACTTTCAAAACTTGACGAGACAAGGCCATGAACAACCTCATCTGGCTCTTAAGTTAGCCCTGCCTGGAGCAGAGGGTTGGACTAGATGACCTCCAGGGGTCCTTTCCAATCTAAATTGTTCTGTGACTCTATAAATAAGGTAGAGGTTGCAAGGAAAAGGACCTAAACCAGACTCAGGAGTAGCACAAGTCTTTCCTGTGTTGAGAGGAGAGAATAAGCCTGCAGGCTGTTGCTACCGTTGACCTCTCAAGGGCTGGACGATTGAAAATTGCTCCTGAAGGCAATGGAGCATGTGTTCCTGGCACAGCACTTGCATTGAGCCATTCCTAAGTTTCTCTAAGTAGCGGCCTTATCTGGGTGGTGTGCTGTCAGTCAAGCGTTTTTTTCCTTCAATTTTGCCTCACCCCTTGCAGTGTGTTAAACCCAGCCTGTTAAAAGGACTCATCAAACCTCCACACTCCAAAAACAGGAGTGTGATTTTTGCAATAATTTTAGGGTTTTTTAATACAATTTTAATTTCTTGGTAATTAGTTTGTACCTTTGAATACACAAGTGCGGCACAAGACGTACCAATTACACACAAAGTCCTATTTCTAACTTGAATTATAACACCAGTCAGCAAGAAGAAACAAATGGACTCAGATTAGAAATATTCTCCTCCCTTTCTTTCAGCTAAAAATTATTCTACTTAAGGTAAATAAATAGCCATACATTTAATTATTCTGATTACTTCAGAAAGTAGTAGGCTGGAGTGACATTCTTCATGTTGGGTAATTAAACCTGTGGAATGTATACTGTAATTACTAATTTTAAAAAAGTTCTGATGATACATTCCTTAGAAAAGTTTTGCTCCACTGTCAGCCACTCACCCGACACACAACACCCCCCCTTACCTGTATTGAACCGAAATGCTTCACACAGATTTAAAAAAAAAAAAAAAAATTGAGTTTGATTTTCAGACTAGTCAGTTGAAGACAAAAACATTTTCATATGATAATACCTGCCTAACAGACTAATAAAGCTGTCTTTTCTTAGGAAAAATTGTTGGCGTTTGGATTTTCTTGCTGTAAGTAAGGACATGGAAACATTGAGCAACTTTGTACATGCAAGTAGTTCTAGTAATGTGGCTTCACTTGGGCTTGAGTTGTTTTCTGCTCATGTTTCATAGGGTTGAGGCCTATGAGAAGAGTAAAAGCCTATGGCAACAGTGACAAGAAAAGGCTATGACTGATAAATTCATTAGACTTCTTAGGATCATGCATCTTTCATGAACAGTCTGTCACTCCAATGCTTGAAGTCCCCAAATTTTCACATTTTGAAGCAGCTCCTCATTTTTATCTCTCCATCGTAGAAATGTCATTTTGTATTAAAAGTCTCACATTTCCTTATATTTGGAATTTGACATTGACATGCCAGAGTTAGTCATTTTTGCTTGTAAGAAAAGAAAATCAAGAGAAACATCTACACCATAAAATTATCAGCAGGCCTGAGAACAGGCTCGTGATGGGAAACTCCATCATCCTGATCCTCCTTCAGCCTGAACTGCTGCCTTTTGGTCCAGGTGGAGCTCAAACTCTGAACACCCATGTTGTGCTTCTGATGAGCCAGACTTGAGATATCTTCTGTGGACTGTAATATCACACCTGATCTGTCCAGACTGTAGGAAAGGAAGCTCAGACCACATTGCAGTGCAAGTGTGATCTGCCTTTCCCCTTCGCCCACCACAGCTGAAACCAAGCCTACATCCCGTACAACCACGGGCATGCACTGCATGGATGGCTGACAAACTGAGTCTCAGGTAGGCTCATGGAAACAGCATTACCTGGCAGTGGAAGTAGCCTCAAGCTGGTCAAAATCTCAAACATGATTAGGAAATATGTCTTCTGTTCAGCAGATGACCATTTTATTAACTTTATTAAAATATCTTCTACTAAATCAGTTTTGTTTTCAGTTTGATTTTGCTTTCAGTTCCTCACTAAACCTTACACTATTATAGCCAAATATGTTAAGGTGAGTACTTTCAGACAGAAAGTACTTCATTTTCAAGGGGACCCAACTTTTAGCATTTCCTTAGCCTTTAAAAATGGGAACTTAAAACAGCATGCAAATGCTATGCGCAATAATACATGGAAGGAAAAGACTGCTAGTGTTAGCTCTCATGTCCCTAGCTCTTGCCTAAGTAGACTCCAATGTCCAGCAAATCACATAGTTTTTAGTGCATGCTGCCACATCTCAGCCCTTTTGCAATGCATGGCCAGTGATTTCAATAGGAGTTTTAACGCAAAGTTGGCAAGCTTGGAAAAAAATAAAATAAAGGAAAAGTATTTTTAAGCCTTCATGTTAGGAAAAAAAAGTACCTTAGAGACTCTATATCAAAAGTGAAAACTGACACTGGAACTTAACTCCGGCTTCAAGCGTACTTCTAACCTTTACACCAGTATACTGACCAGTTTCTTTAAATACAATAGAAACTCTGCCACTTTGAAGATAAGCCCTCACAGTGAGCTTAAAACAATAATTCTGTACTTTCTTTCCTGTTTCTAGATTTATTTTAAGTATTAGTATAAAATGTCAGAGTCTGATAGCAGCCAGATCGGTTTGTATAAAAATCGACTGCCTGTTTGTAGTATATTACGGGCTATATTTGACACAGGAAAGCACTTAATCATGAATGCTATCAGCACACCACACCCATCTTTGTAAGTGCCTTATAAGCTAGATTTATCACCCTGGACTTGAACTGGATAGAGACAAGTAATAATGAGTAATGCAAACCCCTTCTGCGGAGGTAGGGTTAAAGGTGTGCTATCCACAATGCAGCTGTCAGGCTACAGTTCAGAAGCCGTTGCTTGTATCTGTCCGTAGCACAGAGGCATCAGGACCAACTCTCTTTCACTTTGGATTGATGTCCAGAGGACTATTTCCACTGGAGTCATCAGGCTTAGATAAACAGAGTTCAGACAAAAGAGAGAAGAATATGTCTCAAATATATGACTGCATAGATTCTGCCATTTTAGGTATTTTGTACCTCTTGGCTCATTTTATTTGCACAGCAGAACCAATGGCCCTTCAAAGGCTTAAATAAAACCCACAAACCCCTTTCCATATGTTGTTTGATTTTATTTCACATGTCTAAGTTTTAATCTTTATTCTAGTTTTTGAGCTCGAAGACACCACTTTTTAGATGTGTACCCTTCAGAAACACGCTGAAAAATGCACACAGTACATAGGGGAC
The DNA here is from genome assembly GCA_009806455.1 of Tetrax tetrax. NCBI lineage: Eukaryota > Metazoa > Chordata > Aves > Otidiformes > Otididae > Tetrax > Tetrax tetrax. Next base: position 60,808 of record WHYT01013933.1, on the reverse strand, counting down.
AGGACCGTCCTCCTTTTCTCTATTGACTCATGGAAAGAGTACTGCTCCCTCCTATAGAGCCTGCCTCTGCAGCTGGCCCCTCCACATTTCTGCCCCTATCACCATGCAGAAGCTTTTCCAAGCTGATGTATAGAGCCAGCAATGGAGAGGGAGCAGAGCCAGGGTGGCTGAACAACTGAAGCTGGTCCCTCAGCTGCCCTCTCCTGTGCTTCTTGTCTCCCCAGCTCCTGCCAGCTGCTCCCAGCAGCTCTCTCCAGCAAAGGGAAGGATTCAGCCAGCTGTAGAGGCTGCCTTTGCTCTGACCCCCTGCCCTCTTCTTCTTCCCTGCCGCTGCCATGCTCTACTCCAGCCAGCCCATGGGATGGAGGACAGAGAGGTGCAGCAGGAGCCCCAGGCTGGGCCAGAGATGCCCTTCTCCACTTGGCAGACTGTGTCGAGAAACCAAAATCTTTGTGAGTAAAGCAAGGAAAAAAAATGCTACCAAAAATGACACCTTTTCCAAAAGCTAACTGAGGAGTATGCTGTGATAGTCACTTTGAAATATGCTGTGGACGTTCACATTTTTGGCACACGTTTACTACTGAATACACACAGAAAGGAGCCCTGTTACCTATTTATGACATTAGTTCACAGCAGCCCAGTTAGGAACCACATTTTAAAATCCGAGGCTTTGGGTAGTGTCTTGATTAAAAGAGAGGAATTTTATTTGGGCTTTATTAGTTTATAATTAAACCTAGCTCAAAGACAAAGCTTTTTACTCTGTATATCCTCACAACTTAAACAATACTTACTGGAATAGTGCTAAACCCACAAACGCTTTGCAAGTAAATGCACTTTCATGATTGTTGCACATTTGTGAGTCACTTCACCCTTCGCAAATGCCCTTAACTCAAACTAGAACAGGGAAGCTACTGAACAACACACTGGAATATATTTCAGCAGTTCAAGAGAAATGGTGAAATACACAGAAGTACTCCTTAGGTAGAATATTTTTTTTCTCTCCAGTAAGGAAGCACGCTGGTGTTTCCAAGGACCAGTTTTATGCCTCATTTGCAAGATGCCTCCTTCAGCAGACAATGCCCATCATGAAGTGGTGAAGGACTTCTCCGCAGTGACTCAGAGGGCAACGTGCCACCTACCGCGCTGAATCACCAACGCTTCCCGGCGCACCCACGAGTTCCCAGGTGGCCCAACCTTGCCAGCTTGCAATAGAATAATACGGCTGCAAATGAAATACAGAAACAACTGAATCAAATGCAAAGGGATACGGCAGAGTGATGTATTTTGGATTTCAATAAATTAAAGTCATTTTCAGCTGGGGACATGATTCTTTCTCCGCCATGCAGACACCCATCCGTTCAATAACTTCTTTTTGGATGTTGCTAAAAAATAATTCTTATTAAATTAGTACTCCCTTAGTACACTTATTCAACTGCATAATGTTATATACCTGGAAGAAATAATGGGTTTGGTACCCCTAATGATAAGTTCGAGCACTGAAAAAAAACATGGGACTAGGAGGTGTGTTCTTTACCTCTTCACTCTAACCCTAACTTTTTAAATCACAAATACCATTAGTGACCATACAACTGATTAACACCTTAAAAAAATGCAGATACATTGTCACAGCTGAATTTGGCAACAAATACTATGGACTGACAATTCGTTCATCAGAAGTAGTCACCCACAGTTACCAGATCTAAGCTCAAATCAAGGTACAGAAAGGAAAAAAAAAATCTATCAATGAGACACCATTGGTATTCAGGGCTCCATATTACAGCAGGCATTAAAATAGAAAGAGAAAAATCAGAATAAGGCAGATATACAGCGCAATAAAGATTGTAAATCAGCTTACTCTGGGTAGGTGAGACCAACAAGTATCTTCAGAAGGAGGAAGGCTAAAACTGAACAATCATGGCCAATTGAAAGCTCAAACAGTGGCTAAATACAAGGCTTTTCAAAGTTTGGGGATTCTACAACAGGCCTCACTCTCCAGGTGATGTGTAAGTTTCCCCAGGGCACTGCTTAAGAAAATAATTCAGATATGATGAGAATACCTGGAGGTACACAAACCAGCAAAACCCACAGACAGATAACAGAAAATAAAGCCAGTACTTGTGACATAGGAAAGTTTAAATTCGCTATTAAACTAATGACAAGTGAATAGCCACCAAATTAAATGGCAAAGGGCTATTTGTTTCATACAGGTAGCATTAGAAAGAAATGTTAATCAATCCTGGCTCATGAAATTGCTAGACCAGCTCAGCCGCTGCTCACCCATGGATTCCTAAATCTCTCATCCGTGCTGTGAGATGCTTTTCAGGGTTTCGTGGCTTCGATACTTAAGGATAAATTATTATGTCTAATAATCACTTCTAAGGCTACAGAGATTGGTGAGCCCTCTTGATGTTTTCTTCTTTAAAGTGAGCTTGCATCATTTTTTTTTGTCTATCCTCTTTTGATGTAGAAAGCGGATCACCAAAATGCCTCTGTTTTCATCATGGCTGAAGTGTTCCCCCAGTTAAACTGAACATCAGCTGGAAAGAGGTTTTACAACATGGATTGTCTGGGAGATCAGAGGCCTGAAATTAAGGCCAAATAAGTCCTTTCCAAATCTACGTTTGTATATTGCTGTTTTTACCTTCCAGCACCTTGCCAGCCAATACTGCAAAGAGCAAAGCCCTGAGCACTTAGTGAAGCAATAGTGACAGCCCTAAAAGAGTAACAGAGAACTGTCATTAGACCTCCCCACTGACACATGCACTGACCCTGGCTCCAAAACCCACATATGAGCCAAATCCAGGTCACTACTTCAGTGCTGACGCTCTGCTAACCTGCTTGGTGCTACAGCCTCTGGTGCCTTTTCCAGGTTGTATGCACCAGTATCAACTGCCCCAGGGTCTGGCCAAGGAATTTGTTCTTTCTGTGAAGGTGTCCAACATTCACAACAAGATCACTCGCTCCTGGTGCTCTGGAACACACACTTTCATCCAGCTAACCTTCTAAGTCTCTCCGAGCAGCAGCAGCAGTGTGCTGACCTGCAGCAGAAGCCCATGACCACTCACCTGATGGCACTCACCAACCCACAGCTGCAGGAAGGAAAACACTGGGAGAAGTCCCTCTCCAGTGTCACCTGTCCAGCACCTTCCTCCCAGCAACTTGGAGGTGGTGGCTGCCGCTCCCCAGACCACCCACATCCACATCTCCTCATGGAGACAGTCTGGGTCCCAGGGAACAGACGTACCCATTGGCATACCCATTATAACCCCGACAATAATAACAGAGAGCCAACAAGAAAAGCATGTGGCTGGATGCCTATAGCTGCATGCTCCATCTGTGATCTGTCCAGGCTTGGGGGCTGTTATGGGGTGGGAGCGCGCTGCTGCTTTCAGCCAACTGTCCCCAGAGCCCTTCTGATGGTCCTGCTCATGTAGCCTTATTTTCAGGACACCAGGGGTTAAGTGAGGGCACTACGGATGCCAACACTCTCCGCTTCTCTTTCTCTAGTGAGGAGCTGCAGCTGGACACCATGCTTGGAGCCACCCTCTTTCCGGGGTGGGATAAATACCGAGGGAAGGGGACCCCACAAAGCGGTGATGTGCCTTACAGAAAAGTCAAGCATTGCAGTGGCAGGCTCAATGCAGAAGACCTACTCTGCATGCAGTGGTTTCTGTGGTTTCCCTAAATTGATTTCTAGTGCAGGGCATGCAGCAGAGAGTGTACTTGATTTTTCATCAAGTACACCCGACTATAAGAATTCTAAAGGTGAAAGTAGATCTTTATAAAGCTATCAAAGAGCTCATCTCTTTTGTCCAGCATCAGGATGCATGAATAAAAAATGCCTTATAGATCCAGCACAGGGTACGTAATGGCTGTCAGTACGCAGAACTGGCCACCCCAGCACTCTACAGATACATGGCCAAGAGATTTAGTATTCAACTGTCAGTGCAATGTTAATGATGGCAGAGATGGCTGAGTTATGCGCTATACCTTTTGAGGAATGCTGACACTGCCCTGGTTGCAGAACTCGTAAAATTGTAGAATCATTTAGGTTGGAAAAGACTCTTAAGATGATCGAGTCCAACCATTAACCTAACACTACCAAGTCCATCAATAAATCCTTTCCATTTGATGTCTCAGCTTTCCCTCCTGTATTATTATTATTTCAGCTTAGTCACTGAATCTTCCAGGGACAAGCAAAACCCAAATTCTTGATGTTAAAAAACAAACAACAGAAACATAGCAGAGAGGAAAAAAAAAATATCAGGAGGAAAACTATCTCGCCTTTGTGTACTCCAGCACAGTCAAAGCAAAACACACACCCATGCTCCCCGCTACTTTGCAGTTCACTTTTAAGTCCTGCTGTGTCCAACAGCTGGAAGCTGTCTTGCATTGGACTGTGCACAAGGATGTGCCAGAGATTCCCTCTTACTCCCTTGGGTAGGATGTAAAGCATTCCTCTCCTCATAGCTGGCATTCCTGCCTCACTGAGTCACTTTATAACCCAGACAATAACGCACAGGTCTTGTTCAAACACTCGCAGAGAGATACTGGGATTTTTTTCTAATGATATAAATATGAGAATGTCCATCAGATGAGAAGCTTCCTGGCCAAAACCTGTGTTAAAAACAGCGTAGCCCATGCTCATCACCTGCAGCTAAGAGACGTACTTTGGTGTTCTTATCCCACCTTCCCAAGATTAATTATTCAAGACTGAGGAAAGGGACTCAAATTCACAGCATATCTATTAATAAATTTTACTCCTGGAAGATGCAGGAGTCACCTGCTCATTCCTCCTGGTAGCAAACAGCACAAGCACAAAACTCTGCTGTGTTGTGTGTCGTTCCTCAGCATAAGACTGTATGAGCCTTTACCAGCAGTTTTAGAAGAACATGTTTGTCTGACATGTTTGTACTGCAGTGGTGGGGTAGAAATAGAAGAGTTTGGCTTTTGTTTTTTGTTGGGCTTGTTTTGAAGTGATTAGGTGGAAATAAAAACATGAGTCAAAACCAAATCTGGGTCATTAGCTGCCAAGGATGTATTTCTACTCCAAAGACATTATTAGAGATAGTTGAAAGCAACTATCACTGTTGTCACTGTTGTCACTTTTAGGTGGAACCCAGTGCAGACAAGAAGAGGATGGGAAGGGCATGGCTCTGATCTTGAGTTCAGGTTCTGTGTGTTCACAACCCACAAAAACTGAGATGTTTACCTTTGTGGTTCTGGAGCAAACTGAGATGAAAAACAAGTCTTAACCACAAAATTAAGGTTTGGAGTTCGGACCAATTTCCCCCTGTCCTACCAGGCTGAGGTGGTTGATACTGGTGATTACTGTCCATCTGGGTTATGAGACAGCATCTAATCAGGGAGGACATCAGAGCTCTTTGTGTGCCAAAGAAACATGGGGGTGTCAGACCTGTTTCACAGTGTGAAGTAGCCACTCATAGTTGGGTTATCTTTTATACCACTACAAAAATCTCAGCAAGCTTCTGTTTGTACCTTTGCTCTAATGAAGCTTCCTCCTTTCTATGCACATCACCCTAATAGAAAACCCCTTCTCCCTTCAAGATTAAATAAATGTGTCAGTTTTCATTTATATATATTTTTATATATTTTATTCAGCTTTTCATAGTTTGTTCCTCTTTTTTTTTTTTTTTTTTTTTACCCTGGAATCCAATGGAGAAATTTGGAACTATAGGATAGCAGATCCAATTTAGCTTGTCCTCTGTGCAGAGTAAGGTTATCTTGCCATTGAAAGTAGATCTATGGAAAATAAGAGGATTAATTGCTCAACAAAGTAATTTTTTTCTTAAAGTAGTTTACTGGTTTGGTAGCCCATGAGTGAGAGGTACAGCTCCTCCACAGAGCAGCCAAAACTCTGTTGATCAGGCCAGACTCTTGGAATACTCTTGAAATTCCTGGAGACATGTCTCAGGGCTGCTTCATGGTGGTTCAGTCTTTCTGACTTTACACACACAAACCTCAACAATTCCAGTCTCCCTACAAGGTCTTGGCTTCATCAGTGCACAACAGGAATCATTTTAAACTGCAGAAAAGTTTAAAAGTTAATGCAAACATAATTTTTTACTCAGTCTATCCAATCACCATCCGAGAGCCAAGGCCCTCCAGAAATTGACTGTGCATCCAACCAATTGTTCACACAGGAATTTTGTTTGTGGATGACGGGAAATGTATCAACACATTTCACACACAGATAAGAGCTCTATCTTCTGCAAGAAAACTGTATGCAGAGTATCCAAGGAACAAGCTTTGGTAGCTATTTTACTATAAAAAGATTTATAACCACATGCTTATAGATACTAGAACATAAGTATTGGTGTATGGTATATAGGCTAAATTTCACAGAGCAAGCATCATTTGTGTTCAGCATCTTTCTAGGCAAATCACTGGCATTTAGCCCAGTAAAATTTTTTAAACACAAGAAAAATGAAATCACTTACTGGAACTAACCTACTGATTCAGTTTTGGCCACTTTTACCACTCAGTCCAACATCCAGGCAAAAAATGACTCCTTTTCCTGAGCTGGCCAGGATTACAAGGTATTGGCCAAGGCTGGGTTCTGCAGAACTGTGTGGGAACGGGACGCGAGTAGATGAGGAGCTCACTGGGGAGTTGCGCTGGACCCTGCTGAAGGAGGGGCTATCTATTTATCCAATCTCTCACTACAACACAAAACTTTGGTTACAATGCACAAACACACACAAAAAGTAAAGTAATTATATAAGTAACGTTTCCTTACCTAGTACAATATCATTTTGTAGGTACCTTTCAAAAATCCTGAATATCTTTTACCCTGGTAAAAGATAGCACTACACACAGCTAAGATAACCATTTCTTTCTTCCTCTTTATATATATATTAAGCACATGTCCTTTACAGAAAACTTTCATGCAGCTTTAAGCAGCACAGCAATTGCAGCTCTGCAACCTACTGAAGGCACAGCTGCTCTGCCATGACTGCTGATGGGTCTGGGCTATCTGGTTCCACTGGTCACCATTTCAAGAGCCATTGCACAAAATCTCTGCCTTGCCTCTCTGTATAATGAAAAAAGACTTCTCTGATATTTTTGTTGTTATTTTTCTTCCTTCCTAGTGCATTTACCAGTAACATTAGCCCAAGCATAGATTTGATGTGGTGATCAAACCTCTATTAAGGGAGAATTTCGTACCGCTCATTTTTTTGGATCCAGAATTATGCAGCTAAGATGTTGAAGATGATCCTATTTGTCCGCTGTAATTACACTATACCGATAGCAACTGTCTATCAATATGCAAATGTAATTAAAAAGTGCCAACTTCATTTTTTCCTAGACACAGAAGTAATGTGCAATAAGTTACTCCAGTGACCACATTCCGTAGGGAGAATTGATTCATGGCTATATCCTGCTTAAATTTCCTGCAGTTTCTCCTTTCTGCCTGTATGCTCACATTTGGTTATGATGCTCCAGCTAACATTGTTGTGACTAAAAGTCATCTAGTGTTTCCTATCTATGTATGAAGTCCTCTACTCAAAAAATGGTCTTTTTAATAAAGCAAGTATATAAGATCTTGTCTCTCACTTTTTATTTAAAGTGGTTGGCTTTTATTCCTCTTCAAAATCACAGAATACATTCTTGCTGCAAGCTTCTTGAGGCTACATGGGTTTTTTTGGTAGATTTTGTGAGCTCATTTACCAGTAACTTGTGCATGAGCCTGAGAGTGGGAACAGGTCGCGCAAGACTCCAGGTGCTTTACCCACAACATTGTCTTTCTAATGGAAATGTAGAGCAATGCATCAGCAAGATGGTTGAAGAAAACTTGAGATTTCTTTGATTAGGCTCTGATGCACTCATTTAGTGTTGACAGTAGCCTTAATTCTGGGTGTTTCTCCAAATACTTTGCACAACTTCATCAAAATAGTGGTTTTGGTCCTGTCCTCTGCTCTCTTTTAATAAGATGAGGTGGTGGGCCTGTGGGACTGAGCAGCTCCTACACACTCTCTCCTCTCCGCAGCCAAAAGAAGGAGTAACAAGGAATAGCCATGATAGGCTTCTAACCACAGCAATTGCTGCTTGCTGTCATTCAGCCATTACATGACTCAGTGCTGGCTCCAGGTTGCTCTACAGATAGTATCATAAGAGCATCAGTGAATGTGGCACCGAGGACGCATTGCGCCAGACTCCTCCTCTGTTGATAATGAAGATCAGGCCATGGAGTTCAACACTATAGAGGAAACCAGATAAGTTCTGCTCTGAAATGGAAATCAAATTCTCGTGATCACGTGAATATTTCTTCAGCCCCTACTTTCTCCTTTCTAAAGATTATTATTTTCATGAGTCCCCTTTACTTAAGTATTTTACAGACAGCTTTACCTGTTTTATAACCCTGTCATGCTTGCTGCTCCCCCCTTTCTTGTGCATGTGTGTGTGCTTTTGTTACTTGTATTGTATAAGGTGCCTTGGGATATTCGCATCCTGTGCATTGTGTGGCATTGTGTTGAATAGGAGGTACAGAAATTAAAAGCAGGTCTCCTCCTACCCACATATGCCTTTTCTTTGCAGGTTTTCCTGGAAGTTTTGTGCGGGGAGGGAAGGGAAGAGGTAAAATATGACTTGGCTGAGACTGCCGGATGCTGAATCAGCTGCGATTGCCTCACGTTTTCCTTTCTTTTAAAATAAGGGGTACAGTTTTCAAAAATGCCCATCTGACTTCTTCACAAGCCTTACCCAGCCCATCACATCTTGGTAAGTCACTTCTAAAAAATGGTGCATATGCTTCTAAGTCACATGGGCACCTTTAGAGAACTCCTTTATAATGGCTTCCATCCTAGCACTGTGTGCTCTGGAATTGCAAGAACCTGGTGCAGCTGCTGCAGGATACCACGGTGCCTGTGATCAGCCACAACTAGTTCTTCCCTCCCTGACATATTCTCTGCACAAAAAGGGACAAGACAGCCACACTCATTAACTCAAAAAAACACCACCTCCACCAAAGCTTAAAGTGCTGGCTCCTTGCTGCTCGTTCCTACGCACGCCAGCACAGATGGCTCTGGCAAGGCTAGGCAGGGACAGTGCAGCGTTGCAAAAGTCAGTGAACAGAGGAGTGCTTCAGGAGCAGCAAACAAGGAGCACAGCATCAAAATCCTACAAGCCGCAGAGAGCACCCTTTCAGAAGATTTTCACACCCTGAGGTTGCAGACAGATGAAATCAGCCATTGGTTAGGAGCTAATAGCTGCTCTCTGGAAGTACGTCATCTATTTTTAGCAGGGGTCAGCATTTTGCTTCTACAGCATCCCTATCTTTAAAAGAAAGGAAGAGTTTGATGCTTTTTAGTTAAATGACACACAGCCCTATAGCATCCGACCGCATACATGGTGCTCATCTTTCCAAGGCAGTTTCCCCGTTGGGCACTAACTGATGCAGATGAAGGTTCGTCCAGCCTTGCTCGCTCACTGAGGTACCTACCGTGATTGAATACCTGAAACTCTGGCAGAAGAGCCGAGGAAAATGGAGTATTGATGAGGGCTGTGCCCTCCGAGGTGTACAAGAAAAAGGACTGGCGTCTGACAAGTGAGGCCTTTGCATTCAAAGGTGAGAAAAGAAATCGCCAGCTGCTATCTTTCTTCTTTCTCCTTTGCAGAAATGTGTGTACATTCACCTGATACAGCTAGCTTTTGAGGTCTTGGTAGCTGGTTTTATATGCTCTCCTAAAGGTCAGTAATCCTTCCTACTTTGTTCCCAGTTAGATGGAGCACCTTATAATATAACTTCCTCATTAACATCAAGAGCTGTGATTATACAGTTGTGTTACCAAGGGCTTCAAAGACATGAAGCCTAAATATAATCTTGCAGTACCTTGTTACAATACAAAGCACATCCTCTAATACATTTTTTTTTGTTTGCATAAAATGCAGCACAATAATGGTTCACTTGACCTTTGGCCCCCTGTATAGTTCATTTTAACATTGTTTGAGGAGCACAGAGTTTGCATTTTGCAGGGCACAGGTGCTCTGCCCTACACTGGAGGCTGAGGCTCAACCCGGCGGTGTGGTGCACTGCTTCTCCCCCCCAGCAGCTGGACTCAGGGGATTGCTTTTGTGGTCCACCAGGAATTTCCTGTGATAGAATATCAGAAACCTACTGGTGACTAGTAGGAGGTGACTTCACAGGGCAAAAGTTCTCTCCCTACAATAAACATTCTCAGCGCTGCTGTGGAGATTTCCTACACAGACCTGACAGCCGCCAGCTACTTGTCATCTTGACAGAGAATGGCTCAGGGAAGGGATCCTCATCGTTCGCAAGCTTTTGTCACCTTAAAAGTGAAGCTGCACCCTGTTGCTGTTTTATTAATGCCTCCTGGGAAAGGGAAGAAATCAAACTATCCATGCTAATTAAAAAACCCCAATCATTTTGACTGAAAAGACTTTTAAAAATATACAAATCCACAGTCAGAGCATCCTGGTATCTACTGGTACCCTGACATACATACAGTCCATATAGCCTGGTATCTACAGATACCCTGATACACATGTGACCAGAGAACTAAGACAACGCTTAGGGAAACACCATACTCTCTCTGTACGCAGGTCTCCCTGGGAAAAAAAAAAACCAACACAGGGATATTTAGCCATCAGGTCTCTTGCAGGCGGCTGTCATTTGGAGGACTCAAGTAGTAAATCTGAGCCTGACACAATTCTTTTGGCCAAAACTACTAAGAGGACTGGTGGGGGCACTAGATTCGTTTGGCTGACTGAAATATCGTGCAACTGGGCAGACTGCAGTGAAGTTTACAGATTGAAATAGCTTTGGGGAAACAATACATTAATTTCCTGTGGAAAATACATCTATTAAAATGAAGACTAGCCTCAGTTGAGTCCAACACTGTAAAAAAGCGTGCTGTAGAGCTTGGAAGGAAACACAGCTCAATGTTGGATTGCAAGTAAAAAAAATGCTGAAAAGTAATATTATCCTCAGAATCAGGGCTGTGCCAGAGTCCACCTTGGTAGAGGCAGCAAGACAGAGCAAAGATTTCCAGAAGGTATCTTTAAGCTGTCTCACTGACTCCTCAACATATTCCAGCACTTACACACAAAGCATGCAGCCATTGCCTTCACCATGTGCTTTTCAAGCAGGTTTCCCATCCACTGGAAAAAGTTCGACCTGAAGCAATGCTTATTTGTTTTGCTTCAGAAATCTCCCCACCAGCTAATGGCCATTACCACAATTAAGCCTGCATCAAGGCTGAACAGAACAGGGTGCATATCCGTCTGGCATTTCGCCTCGCTCTGCGACTGATAGCACCGCGTCAGGAAGAAGCATCCCAGGCACAAATACAGGCTGGGCGGAGAATGGATTGAGAGCAGCCCTGAGGAGAAGGACTTGGGAGTGATGGTGGACGAGAGGCTCAACATGAGCCGGCAATGCGCCCTTGCGGCCCAGAAGGCCAACCGCGTCCTGGGCTGCATCAAGAGGAGTGTGGCCAGCAGGTCGAGGGAGGTGATTCTCCCCCTCTACTCTGCCCTCGTGAGACCCCACCTGGAGTACTG
>WHYT01013933.1:20344-49244 GCA_009806455.1 Tetrax tetrax | reverse complement strand
AGGTGGTGGATGCCCCATCCCTGGAAACGTTCAAGGCCAGGCTGGATGGGGCTCTGAGCAACCTGATCTAGTCAGGGAGGTCCCTGCTTCGTGCAGGGGGGTTGGACTAGATGACCTTTGAAGGTCCCTTCCAACTCTAACCATTCTATGATTCTATGATTCTAAGAAAGGAGAAAAAGGCGGTAAGAAACCTGCAGGTATACTCAGCAACACTGGAGATGTTTGATGTTGCATTCCTTGTTTGCCGTTCCTGACGTCCTCCTGTGTTCACTGACATTTGCACCATCACAGACGTCACTCACGAGCCAGTGAGAGCAGTCCTTGCCGGCGTGCATAGGTGTGAGGACCAGGGGATCAACCCTTCAGCTTCTTTCAGCATAGCAGCGGGGAGGAACATAGCCCTGCTTTTAAGAGTTGTTTCACCTTATATTCTCAGATAAACTTTTCTTTCCCCCCCAGCCATGTACAACCTTTAAAACAGCATGATTTCTATGAGACCTCTGACCATTCCCTCTTGGAGGGCTTAATTCAAAGCAGTAACATCCGCCTCACCCCACAGGCTGTTAATGATACGCTGGGAGATGAGACCCCTTTATTTGGCTTCCGTGTACTCACCAAACTTTTAGTGTCAAACAGATGTTTGTGCTGAGGGAAGACTAAATCCATCTGTCAAATAGTTCTCTTTTTTTTGTGATCAAGGCTGATATTTTTAGTCTCAGTGACTGAATTTCCAGTCAGTCACTATGTACTCAGGAGGAAGAAACCAGTTTGGTTAGCTTTTTTTTCTGTTTCTCAGCAAGCAGAACACTGTATTCCATTTCTGTGGACCGTGACATCCCCTGGCACATTAAAAGCCTTATTTAAACTGCAAGACAGCCATATTTCACACTCAGCAGGAGACTCTAGGAAGAAGTATGAGGCCCGGGTTATTCTGACTCTGGACAGCTTGTCAAACTAGGAGCTAGGAACAAAGCTTAGGACATTCTCTGCCAGTTCATGTGATCCTGAAATAAAAAAAAAAAAATGTAGAAGATTGCCTCAGCAGGGATTTTCTTTATATTGCAAGAGGCTCTGCACAGAGGAAGGTTTAAATTCAGAAGTAGCTGAACCTGCCCTTGTGCTTTTGTTCTGAATCTCCATCTATTGTGCAGAATCGCAAAAAACTGTGGAAACATTGAGGACAGCTCTGAAATAAACAGGATTTTATTTTCTTGTCCACATTTGAATAGAGCAGTTGAACAGTAAATTCTCAGCTTAGTTCATGGGCCAGGTTCTCTAGTATCTGGGAACTCCTCTTTGAACCTGGGCCACATCTCACATGCTGATCCATAGTTTTACCTCAAAACTATAAAAAAAAAGTCATCAGGTGGTGCGAGAGCTTGAGAAGTCCTTTATTAATCTGCTCAGCACTTCATTCTGATTGATCTTTTCAAAGAGATGATGACAGAAACCGCAAGAATCACTTCCATCTTCCAAAAAACAAAAATTTGCGTTTATTGAACTCTACCGCAAAAATCTCCTACATTGCTCAGTACATAAAGGGAGAGCACATTGTATTTTCTATGGCTATCCAGTTCTACCATGCTGGAGAGAGGGTTTTTACATGCCAGGAGACCTTTCTCTTCATCTCTTTTATAGATGTTTAAGATAAATAGGAATGGAAAAGGTTCTGCAAGGTGGACACTCTCCTTGCTCTTTGACTTAGCATGCAAGGCCGGATTTAAGCTGGGCAGAATCTGGTCTTCTGAGTGTGCTGAATTACACCAGTTTCTATCTGATATTGCTCCTGACTGTGTTGTGTAAAGTAGAACTATCATCCATGAGAAATGAAATCATCCAATCTTAGTTGTGGACTTGAGTTTCACAATTAAGAGGCACAGAAGTCAAAGGGGCTTCTTGAGCAATTTAGTTCACCTTATTCCAGAAGGCCCCAAGATGGCTTCTTGTCTCCCGAAGCTCACTGCAATTCACAGGGTGCAAGCAGTCAACAAACCTTTTAGTAATTTTTGCCTTTGTACATGACAGAAAGTTTAAGGACCCTGTTCTTCATGCCATGACAGAGAAGAAACCTGGATTCTCTGCTTGTACTAGCAAAATTTAAGCACAAAACTTCCACTGAATATCTAAGATAAACTTAGGGAAAAAGCTTTCATCCAGTGAAAGCTCTCATCACTCCATGGGTACATCATGGGAGAAAATCAGTCCCTTGACTGGCTAATGACTATTTCCCTCAGAAAGGAGCACAATAAAATATATGATCCTTTTGATCATTGCACCTACTACACTTGATGCATATATGGAGAAAGACAGAAGACAAAAAAAATGCCTCTTGCTTTTGAACATTTTTGAAGTTAGTAAACTCAATCAGGTTTTGTTGTGGGTGGAAGATCTCTTTTGAGTGGTCTCTAACATGTGACAGGAGATGTTACCCGGTGTTAGAGCCTGGGGGGAAGACCAGAGTGATTGTTGTCTGATCTTACATAGGTTGTTTTTCTCCTTCACATTTGTCTTATTTCCTCAGGGCTGTAACCAGAGGAGTTGAGGACAACCCATTTTGAAGTCCTTGCTGTACTTTCTGGAAGAAAACTTCCCAGAGTCAGCAGTGTATTTCCCATCTAACAAGGTATCTGACAGTGATGGACTTCGGGAAAGCAGCAGAGTTTATGGAACCACTGTGTTGTCAAAATCCAAACCATAAAATCTTGTCCTCAGCAGAGCTAAAAATAAGACAGTCCTTCTCTAATACACTTATGCTGCAATACTACGCTAAAAATTTCCCAAGCTTCAGGAAATCTGAAGATCTGACTTCACTATACATTTACATCTTTCCTGAATGTGAGGTGAAGAATTAGATGTCTCACTGAGGGTAAATGAAGATTAGATTGCTTTCTGTCCTAGCTTAACACTGCCCGTTGACAACCAGGAGGTGACACAGCTAGAATCCAGAAATACACCACTCTAACTTTTTGTGATACAGGGGATCCTTGAATTGGCCACTTTGTGCTTGAGTCCAAAGAACGGTACATAGCTTGATTTTAGGGGGAAAGGAAGAACAGGCACCTTTTTCCCTTTCAGTAGGACACTTAAAGTGCCATGTTACAGACATGGACTGCACATCACAAATCTGGTTTCCCGCAACACTTTGGTTATAGAAATGAACATGAAAATGCGGTTCATTTGGATTGCACCTGATGCCCCAAAGCTTTTCGTTCCAGTATTTGACTGCTTGGCACTGTTTTCCTGCCTGGAAGACTAAATCTCATTTTACCTTCAGTTCTTTAATTTCTAAGCAGATCTCTTTCTAAGTTTACTCTCACTAAACAGTAACTTCATAAGCAGCTCAGTGGGGCTGTTTATAGAGTGATGCAGTACAATGTAATTCTAAACCCCTTGAAAACTGGTCCAAACATAGAATCATAGAGTGGTTTGGGTTGGAAGGGACCTTTAAAGATCATCTAGTCCAACTCCCCAAACATATTATGCTTAATGAGTACTTTCCATCACCAGTTAAATCTATTAAGAGAAACAAAAGGTATCTTTACAAGAGGCCTTTGCTTATTGTTTTGTTAGTACTTCTTTTCCTGACAATCTTAAAGGGGTCACCGCTGCTTCATTTTGGCATCGTGAGAATATTCATCTTGCTGTTTCTGACTTACAGATATCGTCAGAGATTGCCGGTTTTAACCCCAGGAAATGTAAAGGTAATAGAGCAGCAGCTTTCCCATTTACTAACCTTTATCTTTCAAAACTCTCCTTTCCTTCCCCCCGAAGCTGTTGCCTCATTAATCTCCACGCCTGGCTGAAAGCGTTAAAAGCTTTCATGACCAATTAAATACAGAAAGACGGCTGGGGACGTTTCCCATCGTTTTAAACAGCACTCTCCGTTTCGTCACAAAGCACATTTTGCACCCCCGAGACGTCTCCTCCCGAATTGAGAGATTTTTTTAACCTCGGTACCCAGCCCGGGGGTGGCAGCGGTGCGGGTCCCCGGGCCGAGGTGGCCAGGCTGAGATCTCCCCCCAGCGGCCACCGCGCCGCTGCCGTCCTCCCAGGCTTTCCCTCGGCTAATTTTGGAGGGTGGAAAAAAAAAAACCAACCCAAAACTCAAAACCAACCCACACTTCAGCCTTAATTCTCCTTTCTGGTAAGGAGGTGGAGGTGATGCGTGCACCTCTCGCTGCGCGCTTCTCCCCACTGACAGCGACAGGTGCCGCCTTGCTCACAAAGTTCTGCGGATCACCACGGCGGCTGGCAAAACTGCTCCAAGTGGATTGAACGCAAATTCAGTCCTGTAAAATGAATTTTTGCACGCTGCTTTGTACCTGTCTCCACTTACGCTCTACCTTTTTTTTTTCCCCCTTGTCACTCCTAATCAAGAGAGACGGATTTTGTTGACCAGTGTCAGAAAGAACCACGCACCAAGCACCTTTTTCAACAGTGGCACAAAATCCACGGGGCTGAAAAACACGACCACGAACTGCAGACTGCTGCTGCTCCCCTCCTTGATCCTGGCCTTTGCGGCTGTGGGTGGCAGCCAGCTGCCCCACCTCGTCAGTGCTGGTGTTTCAGCAATAAGCCTATTTTGGTGGTTAAATCCCTTTGGGAGATGCCAGGAAGTACCAGCCAGCCGCTCTCTTGAGCAGCAAAACACGCGTTGGCTCTGCTGGCCCCACGCGTGGCGGAGTTACCCCCTCATTTCCCACTGAGTCATACAGGCAGCTGTGTTCTCCCATCTCCAGCCAGGGCAGAAAAAGAGCTGGTTCCTCTCCCAAAGAAAATTAGCAAAGAAAGAAGATAAATTTTTTAGGCAGGTTAAAAATTTGCATCTGCAAAATAAGTTTCTGCAAATCATTATTTTCTATGTTTGTCTGAGTGACTGATAAGTCAGGCATGGTGTAAGGGTGAATGTTCTTCTCACAGAAAATTAGGAAATTATTTTGTTAGTAAAAATCTTCTCCTAGGCCAATAGCATCTCCCAGTCTTTCTTATTCTCTGTGTTGTTTGTGCTCTGCAATGTCTGTTTCTGACACTGATCAACAAAATCTGTCTCTCTTGCTTAGGCGTGGCAAGTGGAAAAAAATGCAGAGCGTAAATGGAGACAAAACTGGACCCAAGCAACATGCAAATATTTAACTTTGTAAACATAATTTGTGTTCAATAGTTGAATAGTTTCGAGTTTTAGACCTATTGAAGTGACAGTAGAAGGTTCTAATTATCAATTTTCTAACATTAAAGGGCTGTCAACTTTGTATCAATCACACTGCAATTGAAAGCGTTGCTCTTACTACTGTTATGAGCAATATTAATTAAGACCACTGTGACCAAAAATATTTGGGAACAAAAATTTTCTATTTTACTTCTGACAAGATACTTTATGGATTCCATTTCATTGTTTCCCTCTCCAGTCAGTACCTTTGTGTACATCTTTCAAATAGCACGAAGGGCAGGAGACACATGCCCTCTCCCGTGGCT
This sequence comes from Tetrax tetrax, assembly GCA_009806455.1. Taxonomy (NCBI): domain Eukaryota; kingdom Metazoa; phylum Chordata; class Aves; order Otidiformes; family Otididae; genus Tetrax; species Tetrax tetrax. Next base: position 43,772 of record WHYT01013933.1, on the reverse strand, counting down.
TCTGAGCCGGACCCCTGCCTGGCTTCTCTAGCTGAAGTCTGGAAGAAACATTTCATAGAATCATAGAATGGTTTGGGTTGGAAGGGACCTTTAAAGGTTATCTAGTCCAACCCCCCTGCAAGAAGCAGGGACATCTCCAACCAGATCAGGTTGCTCAGAGCCCCATCCAACCTGGCCTTGAATGTTTCCAGGGATGGGGCATCCACCACCTCTCTGGGCACTTGCTGATGTCTAATAAGAAGAATACACATTTAAGCCCATCTATCAATTAAGACACCTGAGCCTCCTCTCCCAGTCTGGCTGCTTGTCTTCACAGGCCTTGTGGGACCTTTCTCTCTTTGACACTTCCACTCCTCCACCAAGCAAAGCTGAAACAGTTCAAAAGGCTTCAGAAGAAATGGCAAGGCAGCCAGCTGGATACAGAGACAGGCAAGCACATGCTGTTGCACAACACTTCTTTCCTTAGGAAATCAGACTAAAACACAGGAAAACTTGACTGTAGCATTCCCTGATTCCGAATAAGGACATCAGCATCTGACTGCACGAGGTTATGGTAAGAAGCCATCATACTATCATACACCAGGAATGTCAGCTGGCATTAATGTTATCTACCAAAGTATATTTCCTTTCCTTTCTGGGTGGACCTGCAGCTGAGTGCTCTGCTACCTACGCCAGCACTGACAGCTCTTGCTCTATCTGTGCCTCCCAAATCTTGCGGCCAAGGGACTACCACTACTGGTGTTCCAGAAATACTGTAGACTATCATCATGCATCCAAGTCAAAGTTTTACTTGACAGCTCTGTAAAGATCACATACAGGGATGGTGTATTTTTGGGCTCCAGGCTGTAGTCTGACTAAATTAGTGGTTTACGTGAACTATGCTTTAAAAAAAAAAAAAAGTCAAGGGGTAACAAACCATGGTATGTTCACAGTAAATAAGGGACCTTGGTGTAGACTTGTTTTCATAATGGATGTGAAAAAAAACCAAATAAGATATGTAATCTAATTGAACCAAAGAACATCATAGGAAGGACAGCACAGAAGTGGTTGAAATGGGCAAAGAAAAGAGAGAAAGCATTTGAACCCCAGGAAAACTAAATAGCCTTTAAAGCTTCTTCCATGTCATAATAAATTTTTCATTCATATGACACCTTTCAGTCATTCCTTAGTCAGTACGAAAGATACATCATTATTTAAATGGCACTGTAATGTATAGCTTAGTGCGTGAGCCTATACTTCTCTTTATTTAGACCAGCTGATAAGCTTTTACAGGAAAATGGAATCAGGCATTTTCAAAAATTCTTATTTCAAAAAGGAGTCAGTAATATCACAAGCAGAAATGATCATAAACTATTGGCTTATTCTGATAAAGAATATTAGTTGATAGAGACGTAAACCCAAAGGTCTCTCCCCTATAATGTTTCAATGTAGAATTGTGCATTTCCTTGTGGTTTCCTATCAAAATCAAAACCCTGTCAAACAAACAACCTTTATCAGTGTAAGATCTTAAAGTTTTATCAATTGGAATTTTTATGATGCAGTTGTGCAGAATTCAAGTGAATGTGCAGTAGTGAGACATCCTGTGTCTGATAAGAACTAAGATCAAACACACACATTTAGCTTTAACTTTCATTTAACTTGAACTTTGGCTGTAATTGAAATTAGGAAATGCCTTTGAACTTCATATTTGCAAGTGTATGATAAATCCAGTTATATTATTAATAAAACACGAGTAAAATCCAAATGAGTGGTAGAAAAGCTTGTTATATAAAAAAGGAAGTGTATGTATAAGTGGCTCAACTCCTCAGATAATCAGAAGTGTCACTAAAGCTCTTGCAATTTTGGATGCAAGAAAATCAGAAGACAAGCTGCAGAGCTGCATGCCTTACTTGTTGGTTCCTACAATACCACAAGCAAAGTTCTGAAAAAGGCACATGAGTCTGAAAGATCAGACTCTTCTTTGGTATGATGGTAGTTGGTTGTATGAGCAGGCAGTTAGGTCTGTGGCTGCCCTGGCTGAGCTTGCTGTTGTTCAAAGAAAGGAAATACAGCTCTTCCTGCATTATCAGGTGGCAGCTGATAGTGAGGTGAGCTCTCTTGGAGGAGAGAAAACTACTCCCAAACCCCTTGCTAGACCAGAGGGCAGGTCACCCCTTTGGCTCCCAACACAGCAATTCAGGGTGAGAGGGGCATGCAAGCTGCTCCCCATCCAGGGCATGGCACCAGAGAGAAGGACACAGCAGCACCCACCTAGGTCACAGGGCTCTCTCTTCATGTGCCATCATCTCCAGAGAGGAAGATGCAGCAGCACCCACTTGGGTCACAGGGCTCTCTATGTGCCACCAACTCCAGGCTGGGGCATTGCTGGAGGAGTGTAGCCACCACAAGGGAGGTTTTGGGGGGAGTTTTGAGCACAGGGAGTTGCTCTGAGTGATTTCCCCTGGCTGTGCCTGCACACGTTCCCATCTCTGCACCACTGGAGCTCTATACCACATGGCTTTTTGGAGCAAACATACGGACCTAGCTCTACCCTCGGGCACCCAGCACTTGGGTACTACTGCTACAAGCGTCAGTAGAACAGCACAGGACTGACAAAGACTACACAGGTTGCCTGAGGTTCTGAGTAGGTTTTTCAGAAGTGATGTCTACCTGTCCATGGAGATGGAGCCATGTGATTCTGTGATTCTGTGATTCTGATAATAGATGCCCTGCTTTATTCCTCGTAGGCCCAAGAAGTTACTTTGATACTGGAGAGCTTTATTTTTCCCTGCGACGCTGCTTTGAACAAAGGCAGGAATCCTGCACTCGTGGTCTGAAATAATGAAAACAATTGGCTTAGTCTGATCAATTAACAAAACTCCCATTACCTAAAAAAAAAAAAAAAAGAAAAGAAAAAGAAGGAGAATCATTATATACTGCTTTCCTTATAAACTCAAAGATCATATTCAAGACCTTCAGGGTCTCCAGTGTTTACCTTTCAAAATGAAGAATTTGAAGTCTCTTTATTACTTATACCTGGTCAAAGTCACATTTACCTGTTCTGTAGCTTGCTCATAACTGATTATTAGCTTTTCAGTGTGAATGAAATTAAGTTTAGAGCTGAATTTTTGTGAATTTTTAAAATAATTATTCAAATTGACTATGCAAATTATTTACCCTTTAACCTTGTTTGTGACCTCCTTCTAGAGAGACACTAAGGACGGCTGCAAACGAGTGACAAAACGCAGCTTTCCCTTCAGGCAGATGGTACTGGGTGACAGTTTTGAGACACTCACCATTGGTTGCACCGTCGTTTTTTGGGGGGCAGGGAAGAAGAACTGCATTGTATGTGCATGTTTGGACAGTTTTACTTGTCTCATTCCTAGTGTCACAGCACCATGAGGGGACAGCAGGGCAAGGGCTTGCAGCCCATCCTGTCATGTTCCACCACCCCAGCCAGGAGCGGGGCAGCCAGGGGCACCAGGACAGGTGCCTGGGGCTGAGAACAGGACACTGGCTGGTGGGTCAAGCAGGGATGATCAGGCTCAGTGGTGCCCTTGCAGCCCTGGAGCAAAACTGTGAAAGCTGCGATGATGGAAAAAGATAGGCCATTATGATGTGGACTACTCCACACTAAAAAAAAATTATTTTTGTGTACACAATGTCAGAGCACCTGAATCCCAGACTTATGGAGAGACAATGGCAATTTGGAGGCTCATATTGCTCACAGACTGGAATCTGCTGCCTCTGATGGAGATTTTTGCCTCGGGAATTTGTTAGCTCTCTCTCCAGAGGCACATCCTATCAGAGACGGTTAGCAGATTATTTTAACATACAGAACCCTTATGTTTTCATGGGCTAATTAGAAACATGCCACAGATACAGAACCTGAGCCATACGTAAAGTTCCAAGTCAGATATAAAAGATTATCTGAAGGAAAAAGAGCCTGCCTTTTCCGTTCAACAACATAGGGCTTGTGCAAGTTCCTAGTTATTTCATTCAGGAAGAATCAAAGTTTCCTTTCAGCCACAGAAAAACATTGAGCTCTGGCTCTTTGTGTAGCCGAACACAGTGCTAGTAGCAAAGAGTCATGAATCAACCAAAATGGTTATTTCCAATATTTCAAGAAACAGTTGTATGACAGAAGACATCTAAAGGACAAAAAAAATTCCTCCAGTCCCAAGGACTGCTCCAAGGCAGCTTCTTTAGGGCTTCAGTGTAGGGTTTCATGTGAAACCCATTAACGTGGAGAACCACTGAGAAAATCTGCAGTCTACTTTTGGAGTCAGCAATTATTCTTACAAGGAGAAAACTGCTTTGGTTCACATTGAAGGGGCTGTTTCCCCAAAATTATATGACTACTCCTTTTAGTAAAGGTCACACAAAATTCTCAGCAGTATGTTACACTCTTGGAATGTTAAATAATAAAAGAAAAATCAGAAGCATTCTGGAAGACTCTTTTAGCCAGGTTTTACTCTTTGTCTTTAAAATGAATTTCACTAAGGCAGAAAACTCAAAGTATTTCCAGCAGGATCTGCAACGATGGTGGAGCAGGTAGCACTTTCCAGGTGGCAGCGTCATTGTAAGATGCTACCCCTGCTCAGCAGGCATCAGTAGACAGAAAATTCTGCAACTCAAAGAATATCCCATTATGCTTGGGTTTGGATGCTTTAAAACAAGATGAGCAAAGAGAATCCAAACAGCAAGGTCAGCCATGATTTTATTAAGGAAAACCACAAAAGGACCATATTCTGAACTCATTGCTGATGGCTCCAATATTAAGCTTCAACAACCTTTCAAGCTACCTTAACCTCATCTTTAGAAGAGAACACTAGAAACACTGAAAACAAAGATTAAAAGTGATGATGAAATAAATGAACTATTCACTGTTAAGTTTAAACCTTCCAGGCTTAGAAAAGACTGAATAGCCACTGAACCAGACACTAGGATTCCCATAGGAACAAACGTTTCTGGTCACTAGGTGTCAGCCTTGCCTGTACCAGAAGGACACTGGACCTTCTCCCCATCCCTCCCAGTAAGCAGATGCAACTCCCAGCATGATGAATGATCCATAGCAGTGTTATAATTTGAGGTAAGGAGCCGAGAAGGATGTTGCTTGTGTGGCATGCTTTATTGACCTGGTGATACAGTATTTGTTACCCTCAGGCTTGGATGCTGGAAACAACAGCATGTTTCTTTCATGCCGAGGAGACGTGACTGGAGGTCAACTGCAGAGACAGCAGAGCAGTTATGCTCTCAAACAATGAGTATATCAGCAGGGTATAAGCAATGAATCAGTAAGTGTTTTGCAAGCCTCACAGTATTTACTGTTTATCCTAAAGCACTGGTTCCTGGAATAATGCCATCACATGAAAATGCTGGCTCCCACTTCTTAAACTTGCTTCTAGTCTTGCTGGATACAGGAACAATGCTTGGAAACAAGATCCCTGCAGGGCTGAAAACTCTAAGGACAACAAAGAAAACATAAATGTATTCTTTAAATGATTTCTTGAATACTTACAGCTCATAACAGTACAGTCAGCAAAAACAAAGAGTAATTAAACACACAGTGGAGTTTCAGTGGTGTTTGCAGAATACTCTTATGGTTCCGATTTTAGAATCTCTTCAGATGGAGACTTTCATCCTTTGCTTCTCATGTTCCCAAGTCTGCACAGATTATCTTTTCTTTCTCTAGGGCCAACTACAGCACCACAGCTGCATGCCGTTGCCCACAGTGGCCTGCTGCCACTGCAGTTTCCTCATGTGCTGCAAGCAAAGTCATCCAGCTCAGTTGAGAGCAACAGTCCAAACTGGGAAAGCAAGCACTTTTCACAAGAAGCGGCAAAAATGACTTGACAGCTTTTTACCCTCCATTTTCTTCTTAGGTTCTTTTAATGAGCAGCCAAGCTTTTCCACAATGAATAAAGACAAAATCATAGCATCCCAGTGCTTCGGTTCCCTCAGATACATATGAATGAGTGCAAAAAAAACCCCTGATCCAGATAGAATTTTGCAACACGTTCACATCCTCCCTACAGTAATTCATTTCATGATCATTCCACAGTAAACACCTGTCCTTAATGATGAACCTAGAAGGGCTGGGCCCTTCTGACAACAACAATAACAACAAAACCCAACCACAAAGTTACAATTAGCCCACACATTTCACAAGTCCTGGAAGTCAGGGCAGCAGCAATGTCAAGCCAGCCAAGTCCAACATAAAACCAGCAGAATAATGTTTTGACTGGAACAGCCTCAAGCCTAGTACACGGCCCATACCCAGACTGCCTGCTGTGGTGATTAGTGTGATTACCTTGCCAAAACAAAACAAAACAAACAAAACAAAACAAAAAAAAACCAAAAACACCAAAACACCCCACCACCAAATCCCCCAAAAAAAACCCCAAATCAAAAAAGAAGATAAATTATTGCCTATGCATGAAATACCAAATGCATCTATGAAGTTTCAGGGATCCAGAAATGACTGAAAAAAGGAGCAATGGAAGTCAAAATCTGCAGAAAGATCAGTTCCAAATCTGGCTTTTTTACACACACAACACAATTAATCACAGCAGTTGTAAGAGGAACCCCTAAGAGAGACCCTGGTCTGCATGTTCTCAGAAGGCAGTGAGACAACCTTCTCTGACCATTGCAAGCACCACTCGCTGAAGGAGACACCTCAGAGGAACACTATCCTCTCTTCCATTTTTTCTCATTTCCAAGTTTAAGCAACTTTCATTTCCATGTTTTGCGTAGTGAGGAAACACAATACATCAGAGTTAGTACAAATATCAGCAAGGAGAGCCAAAGGCAGATAGACAAATTTTGAATGCCAATACCAGTGCAGAGCTCTGAATTGGGAATCACACACATTGAAAGTGTCTCAGTCTTCTCAGCGAGGATGACACCAATTCCTGTATCCTGGAAAAGCTGTGTTCTCCAATAGCTGTAAAGTAATACAGGTCATCTAATTACCAGCATTTCACCTCTTGCGCCACCAAGATGTCCTCTGACTTGTTTATTAAATTAGCATGCTTATTTTCAAAGATAATCATAACCTAGCACATCAAACTTCTGAAGTTCCCAGTGCTGAGCTAGGCAGTCCACACTGGTGACTTGTGATCCAGAAGATCTTCGCACCATTAACTTCAGGTATCCTGGGTCACTGCAAACACAGAGTGGGATTCAGTTCCAGATACTTCGGTTTTAGGTGTTTACAGGTGCACTGTATGTTAAAACTACCGTCACAGTCAGCGGGGCCTGAGCAATTTAGTTGTCTGCTTCAGGCTAAAGGCAGCGATTCTCCAGGCTCCACTGACTGCATCAATCAGATTTCTACTGACTATGAAATGAGCTGAAATAATTGTCTACATGTGAGCAATGTAAATTTAGACTTGCATTAATTTTGAAATTAAGACAGTATCTCGCTATACGATTCCAACTTTTTAAGCTCTGGACCACCGGTACATTCAACAAAGTAAAGAAAGCATCTCCCTTGTCAGTTATTAAGAGCAAATTTATTTTCTTAATTTAAGGTACTTCACACTGGGAGTAGGGCAAGCTACACTAGCATCACAAAAAAACCAAAAACTAAAACCATCCAAAAAAACCCAAACCATAAAGAACTAGTTTATTGTAAATCTGCACATCAACTTACTTTTCATAGACAGCTGTGTGTACACAAATCTCTAGCTGTCATTACCTGCTCAAGGAATAACAGTGAAAATAGAAACATCAAGAAACAGCAGACTTTCACTTGCCCTTATTTATAGATTAGGACAATCCTATTATAAAATCAGAATGAACCTTACAGCGTCTGTGTTTCCAAAAGTGCAAGAAGAGACTGATTTGGGCACTGATGCATTGAATGCAAAATTGCCTGCCCACCAAGACTTGTACCTAGTGTGTGTAATTCCGAGTTAAGTGCACGGACGCCCTTCTAGGAGCGTTCCTCGACTCTGAGTAAACTCTGAATCCATTACTCAAAGGTTCCTCTAATTTGGTCGATGTGCGCCTTGGAATCTACAAGGTTAACAAGTAAACAACATTGATGTTGACATTTTTAACAACAAAAGCAACACCAGTCCAGGAAACTCAGGCCACGAAAAACCCCTCGTATACACAGATGCAGGAATGATCAACACTTTTCCTGCTGCAGAGGCACATAAAACGACCAGATTTTCAAACCCAGAGTGGGCCAGACAGGATGACACTGTGAGAATGATTGAGCCCTGTAGTTCCCACCACTACAACGGGAGAAGTGAGAAGAGACCTCGGGAAGATGCGGATGCAACAGAGGGAGTATTAACCCAAGGAGAGAGAATAGATCTGAGGAGAGTTTGCTTCCACTTAGAAACCAGTAATTCCTTAGACAACGCCATATATTTCTGCTACAAAAGACCAAGACAGGCCACCTGGGCTAGATGAAGGAGCTTAAAAAGGTTGTAATTTTCCTTACAGGTAAGAATTCTGTCACACTAGGACTTCTAACTACATCTTTTTATAGACTAAACTAGAACACAATAAACTGAAGTACAGACTGTGAGTTATGTAAAACTATTCCCATCTGATCAAGAAATAAATCTGCATATGGAATATTAAATTGGCCATTTTGGACAGACACAGCATCTTTCTTATTTTAGATAAATGTAACACCAAAATATTTATAACACAAAACTCGTGCAACAATGTCAAATTAGAGACAAATTTTTACAGAACTTGTGAGTGTTCAACCATGCAAAATCAGCTTTGTATTAGCATTTTACTTTTTAGCAGTAAAGCAGAAAATAATACAATAGCAATGGGAAGCTATTTTCATAATTGATCACTTTTATATGACTTCCTGGAGCACCAACATCAATTATGCTCGGATGTCAAAACAATGTTGGCACGTTGCCAGCGAAGATCCAGATCAGGGCCACCGATTTATTGCATTTATTCCTTTTTGGAAATCAGTGAAGGGTACAGTGAACTTTTGGTTGTTAAACATGAATACTGTACTATGAAGTATGAGTAATTAAAAGCCAGCGTGTCTTTGTTGTACATGTAGGTAAAAGAGAAATGCATTTATTTTTAACTTGCTTCATTTTGCATCTGCAGTCAGCCACTTGTAAGGGTAGCGTGACTGTCAGTCCACCTCAGAAGAAACAGGTGATTTCTAATCATCAAGGTATGATATAACAAGGTATGTACTCTTCAGAGGCGTCTATTTTTATTTCAGTCTCACATATGTAATCAGCTTTTTTCAAGGAACCATTCGAAAGTATGATGTTGATAAAAATTGACGTGACTTTCAGTATTTTCTGTCACAAATAAAGTTTCTTTTTCTCAGCTACTTGATAGTGCTTTTCCGGTTACAGCAGATGGGGTGCTTCTTGCTGTGTATAACACACTGTTGCATACGAAAAACCCCTATGAAAACAGGATATCCAAAGCAATCATTAATCTTATGAACAAGAAAACATGGTGCATACTCCTAAGTAAAGAGAATCGCCTTAGATGCCAGTGCTGGCCTAAGAGCCTCGCATCAGTGAGCCTGACTCTCCATTGGGAGGCTGTTTATTATGGATTTATTAGAAACCTTGTCAATAACTTACTTGTGCTTTTGATAATTCTGTATTCAGTTGCCAGGAGACTTGTGTTCCTGACGAGATAAAATGAACAGGAAATCCTCTATAGCCTTGTCACTTTTTTCATTAGTAAATAAAAATCAGAACAATCGTTATAAAATACTAGCTACTGTAAACAGAAGAGAGAAAAAAAGGACGAGCATTGCATATTTTAAATAAAGCAACATACAGCCCTTTTTGCCCTCTCTAATTATAAGATGATAAAAGATCACCTTTATAAAGGAGAATGACCGGATTTCATGGAACGTGGCTGTTTTGGCTCCAAGGTATTTGTAGTGTTGTAGTATCAGAGCCAGGATACAGCTGCCTTGTGACTAAGACGTCGTGCACTGAAAAAGTGCTATCCAATCCCTCGACGTCACCAGACATCTGTTTCCTGTTTTCATTCTTTCTTTCACTGTTATCATTTTATCCAAGTTACCCTTTCACCTGAAAACCATTTAGAAACCTACAGAAACCAGCGCATGCACGCGTGCGTTTATCAAATAAGTTGATTTAGAAAAAAAAATTACTGAAAGCAATTTGTTCATTTTAATACAAAGAGCAGGAGTGGAAACAAAGTTGCCTCCCCCCCTCTTCTCCTCCCCAAAATACACAATGATACATAAACACTTTTGTCTTCTGGTCTTCACTAATATGACTAACTTCCTTCTTCGCTTCCAGTTAAGTAGCTTTCCTGTTGAGTACCACCACCTCCACAAAATACAATTGTGAATCGATTCATAAAAACAGAAACATTATGGCACAAATAAGGGAAGGCAATAAATACTCTTCCCCCCCCTCCAACTCCTTCCCAAATGGAGGCTGTAGTATTGTAATAACAAAGAGAAGAAAAAAAAAAAAAGTATTGCTTGTCATTTAAGTTTCCAAACCAACAATCATCAGGATGCAGAACAGGATACATCTAAAGTGAGAAAGTTATTTACTTCACATTCAAGTTAACACTAGCTATACTTTTTTTGGCACACGGTATTATTCTTAATGTGCCAAAGTGTTGTGCACCTTATAAAACATGAATGTTAACACCACTAAGACCAAATTCCTGCTATTCACAATCCAATTTTATATTGGTGTTGTTTTGCTATGTTTCACCTGTACTTAAACCACAAGTCAGGAGAATGACCATTACCAATAGCATCTAACACACATTAACAACAGACAACAGAAGCTAAAGAGCAAGTTGTCAAAAATTAGTGACCTTCCACTGTAAATCTCTGGATTTCAGATTATTTAATCAGCATGAGAATAGAAGACTTGTTTTATTTCAGTTTGTGATTACAGATGCTCATATTAATTGACAAGGCAATTGGTTGAGTGAAGAAAAATCTGGGCTGGCTGACAAACACCAAGAAAACATTCATCCGCTTCTTGTTATTTTCTGAAAGAAAAATAAGGTATTTTTTAATATATTTTTTTTCCCCTCCTTGAGGCATAAGTGAAATACAGGTGTTATACAGAAGAAACAGGAGATTCTGGCACTCAGATGGCTTCCCCTAGAAGATGTGATGGTTTGGCAGCTACAGGAAACTACAAGTAGCATTTCCAAAGGCACATGAAAATTAGAAAGCAAGACTTATTCTTGTGTTCTGGTCTTCCGGACTGTTTCCTGCATCCTAATAACCAAATTATCTCTTTTTTAAAGCCAAATTCAGCTTCTATTAAAGTTCATGTAATTATGAAGCATCTCATTAACTTCTGATGAGCCAGATCAAATTCTGATAGATTAACTTAATCTCTTTGCTCATCTTTCAATTTACTGCTTGGTTCATTATCCCAAATGCCCAATCCTAAGCTTCCGTATGAAACCTGGGATACTCTTGCATAGTACTAATACAGTACTCTGGAAAGACTGATGGAACAAACATTTGTTGGAAAATATTTTTCAAGATTGTATCAAGTGGGTGTGATTAAAATACTTCTTCCCATAAATCTAATTTGTTCATAACTTTTCACAACATCTGAATTAATTTGTCCACCATCACATATACAATCTGTGATCAAGCTGAAAACTGACCCCTAATTGTGCACTTTGTCCATCAGATCCCCATCCTTCACAATCTACTGTCACTGCCTAATATTCGTTGACTCTGAACTGTGCTATGCATTTTTATTAACAACATTGCATTTGTGTCTGGACAAGTTTTAAATTCCTTTTAAATAATAAAAGCCACTGATTTAAGATAGTTATCTTTTTTTTTTTTTAAATTTAGATAGAAAGTTCTTTTAAACTGCACATCCTGTCTTTCTCAATTCCATCTGAAGAAATAAGACAAAGATCAAGACCTCTCAAGCTCTAGTGCTATTGATGACAGTGGCAAAATCCAAAACATTGTTATGGAATTGAAGAGGTTAATGAATTCTTCTGTACTTTGTTACTTCTCGTTGTTTTTAATTTTCCTGATCCAAAAATAGATGGTCTACCTCTTAGAGGTACTCAAGATACCATTTTCTAAAGATATAATGTTATGTAACATGACTGTAAAACTAATATTAGTTTTGTATAGCCATGTTTCTGATGTTAAATTGAGGAAATAAAATAATAATTAGGTCAAGTTACTTTTTGGAATCACCCTCTGAAATAAATGCAAAACCAAAACATTTTGTCTGAAAAAACTGCCAAATCATCACAAGAGAAAGTGCCCAAACACACATTTTATGTCAGACTCAACACTGTTTCTAAACGTTAAGACTTTTCATACACTGTATTATGACAACAAAGAAGTCCAGATTTACACCAAAAGATTACATAAACAAAAATTTATGTTTTGTCTAGTACAACAGGAGTCTTAAAGAAAACAAACACCACTTCATATCCATTATTTCATACCCAGATGTTTCCTGTACACCTGCAGTTGTCCCCAGTCCTGAATTCATGAGCTATAGTATTTTAACAGCTTCTCATCAGTTGGTTTTAGAACTTTCTTGTCTGCCATGTTTACGATCCATCCTGGAGCAAGACCAAAAAATATCTGTCTAGGATCCTTGCGCATGCTTAACATTTTGAAGAGTTCATCCTTAGTTATGTCTGGTAAAACATAACCGTATTTCTTGGCAAGTTCAAGCCTGGCTTCTGCAACCTTAGATGGATCCGCCAGGTACCCACGGTTCCCGGCGTCTGTGTAGTAACGGACTAGATCTTCGGGTGGAAGCTTTCGCTTTGGAATAGGCTGGCCACGCAGAAAAAATACTACTGGCTTACATAAAATTTCTGTGGGCAAACATGAGAGAAAGTTAGGTACTATACTTTATAATACACATTTAAAGACATTAAATGACACATCCTCATTTAATATTTTGTGCTAAATAAATTATTAAACTCTTAGTAAAAAGTATCAAGTAAAAAACCAAACCTTAAGAATATTCTTGTACAGGATAAGATGGTGCTTTACAAGTTCCACTTAAACAACTCTGTTTTAACTGATATTTACAATGACAATCTGGATGAATCATTACTTTATTATATTTAGAATGCCTACTTTGGAATATACACTATCTAAGCTACATGTCACCATTTATTTAAGGGCCTGACTTCCAGGTTAGAAGCAATGCATTTGCATGGCTACCTACAAAGTGTAGAAACAAATGTCTAATTTATTGTTTCTATAAGTATTCTAAATAAAGAATCAATGGCATGTGCACCTATTTAGTCATCATAGGAGACTATCCTCTTCTCCTTAAGTTTTACCGGGTCTGGCAAATTACACTCTGTTACTTTCAACCTTAATATTGCAATTATTTTCTGGATCGAAAAAATAACTTGTATCACTGCAGGGTAACTTATTTTGCACGCTAAAAATGTCTATTCCTCTTGTTCTCAGTCTCATTCATACATGAAAGCTCCATTATTGTCAATAAAAACTGCATGAATGAATATTAGGCAGGATGCAGCCTCAAGCAAAGCAAAGCCTCATTCTTCAGTGAAAGTGTTCTGAAAACAATAGCCATTTTGACTGTAACGATTCTGAGCTTCTGCAACCTAGCTGTTTCCTTACTTTAACTGGAAAAGTATTTTAAATTAAAAATATAAACATCCACTGTTTAAACCTATTTTTTTTTTCCTGAATTTTCTTGGGGTTATTAAACATATGAGAAAGTCAGAGGACAAAGCTATTTACAAAGCTACTTGGATTTTTTTACCTGACTCTTTGGTAAATGACTGCTAACATTGGTAGGGTTAAACCAGTGAACAGTTAAAACAAGCAAAACCGAGGATGCATTACAGTTCAACATTTGTACAACAATGTATTGCTGAAGCTTTTAGGGTAGAAGTGGATGATTGTCCAGTAAGAACTATGTTTGAAACTTTGATTGGGATCATTTAATCTTCACACATTCAATAAATAAATAAATAAGTAGTCAGAAATGAAAAAAAAACATAAAACTCCTACCCAAACTCCTTGGGTCATAGAATGATGTTGTTACAACACCTCCATTTTTTTCTATGGTTGCAATTGCTAATTCAGATGCCCTCTGCACTTCAATATTTACTTTTGCTGCAAAGATATCAGCACCCTGTAAATTTCAACACATATCAGAGTAACATTAAAATGTGTATTTTAGGACATACATTTATTCTTCCCTGCAAAGCTGTAAGAAACATTACATACTGCAAAATACTATGATTTGTCCGTTCCCTGCACAAAGACAGGTAACCAAATTGCTTGGGTTGAATGAAAAAAAAGCATGCCCATCTAAAATATTCATACATTTCTTTCAGTACATTTTAGTCTTCTGTTGTAAAATACTCGTTCGACCTCTTGTTATGTCCTCCTTAACTATTATTTTTGTAGTCTGTCAGGTCGTGAAACATCATACCGGGTTGTTTTTTTTGCTAACACACAGTGCCCTCTAGTGGATTTATTACCACAAAACCCCCACAGCAAAATAATTTAAAAAAGCAAAGACACTTCCAAAACAGGGGAAGGACAATCTGACAGCCTAGTACGGAAAAACTGAAAACCCAAGGCTTTATACTACCTAAAGCAGTAAGTGTCTTGTATGCATACCTCCTCCACCAGCTGGACACCGTAATCCCTTTTGAGATGTTGCACTGTTACACCTCTGGCATTAGTGAGCTGCGTCAAGTCAATTGGTTGTGTGGGGTCAACTCTACCCAGATCAATCAGGTACTGCAGCCTCCGAAGACTGAGCGGTTGATATTGACGTCTGAGGCTGGACAGAGAAGGAAAAAAACAAAAACAAAAACAAACAAAACCACACAAACAAAACCATGAGAAACTTAAGCTTTAGTAGGAACTGGTTAACTGAGATACCATACACTGTATTCCATTTTCTACCTACTCCTAAAACTACCAAGTAAATGTTTAAACCAGACCCATGCATAAGTCAAAATTTTAAGTTTAGTTTACACAAATACAAGCCCTAGTTACAGCCCAAGACTCCATTATGCATTCAGGTTTGTTCACACACCCCCATTTCCAATATGACATAAATCATTTTGCTGTTGCTGAGCTCAATCTACTCCAGAATACCTCTCTACCTGCTGAATGGTTTAAGGAAGCAAAAAAAAAAAGATTAAGAACTTAAGTGTCAGCATTTCTTGGTAAGCCAAGAAGATTCTAAATAACTGCTGTCTTCAAAGTGAATTCAGCTTGGTAGCTTCACCGACAGATTCAGAAAATCTGATAAAATATATAGTCAAAACCAAATATACCCTCCCGTCCCATAAAAATCTAGCCAAATACTATCAATCAAACCCTGCATAGCTGTGCTCCTGCATAGCTTGCCTGTATCCAGCAAGATTTTTTTAGTCAATTACTGCTGTACCTGACAGCTCACAAGGACCGAATGGAATCTTCCTCAAATGCCATCAAGGAAGATAAATATTGAGAAAATATGCATTAACCCAAACCTCCCAAAGAAATCACAACATTTTGTCACTAGCCATCAGATTCAGCAGAATCCACTTTTGCATTTTATGAAGTTCTAACTCTACTGCACAAACCAATCCTTAGAATAGCTTTCCCCACCCCAGTGTCTATGCCTGCTGCACACCATTTACGCGGATGCTCAAAACCTTCTAATACAACCAGTTGAACTGCTGCTATTGGAAATCTGTGAACAGCAGCAGAAAAACTGAAAAGCTTACCTTTGCTATTGGCAAGCAAAGCAAGACAAGCAACAGGGTTTGCACTGTCAGTTTCTAACAGAGCAAAAGTTCAAGAAGTAGAGTAACACCGCTGCAGACAGAAAGAGTGAGGTGAAGATAAACAGGCAGAGACATTGTTCAGCATGCTCCCATCCTGCCAGGACAGTCTCTCTCAAGTGCACTTAAAAGGTTCACTAGAAAAACATTTACAGTAGCCTGGCACTGAAATTTTGCCAACAACACTGAAAAGAAATTACACAGCACTTTTTTTATTTCCTCGTGCCCTCAGAGATGGTTAAAAGCAGCAAGACACTGTTAATTTCTTGTCACTGCGGAAACTTGGATTTTTGCTGTTGATTATTCACAAAGTTGTGACCACTATAAACAAAAGCAGCTCAGTGCCTGCATTCTGCAGCATTTCCTTTGTTGGATTGCAGATCTACACTGTCTCTTCAGCTATCTAAAGTGCTTCTCATTTACTCCTATAATAAGTTAAGCAAACAGGAAGAAATGACAGTACTTGGAAATACAGTTTGAATCACACTTCAAAACTAGTGAGACTGACAGAGAAAACCTCTGATAATCAAGACAGGGCTGTAGGTTACACTGCATGCATAAAGAATGGAAATATGAAAACGCACAGCTATTTGATAAAGTTGCAGCAGCAAATGAAACATAAAAGCAAACTGTAAGTTTAACAATTCACAAATAAATTCAGGTAAGTCTTTTCACTCTTGAACTGTCTGCTACATGTGGCACGTTTTTGTTACTACTGCCTATAACAACTTCTGTATCCACACAATGCTTTCATGACCATACCTAAAAGCAACAAAATGGTTAGTGGTTAAGGTTAACATACATGCTATCTTAGCAAACAAAACTGGCTTTAAACAACAACAACAAAAAAAACCCTAAACAAAAATATTTGTAATTGTCAGTATCATTAGGGA
Organism: Tetrax tetrax; assembly: GCA_009806455.1. NCBI lineage: Eukaryota > Metazoa > Chordata > Aves > Otidiformes > Otididae > Tetrax > Tetrax tetrax. Next base: position 27,105 of record WHYT01013933.1, on the reverse strand, counting down.
AATCAATAAAACACTGGCATACAGAGCTCCAGCTAAGAACAGCGACTGGTTAGAAGAATAATTTTAAACATTAAAAAGCCAAAAGGAGGACATGACACAAACAAGCACAATGTGAAGAGGAGAAGGAAGTGTCAAAAAAGGCAGAATGTCTGAGGAGAACAGTTGTGACAGATGACTTAAGGGCTTCATCCAATAGACTTGATATTAAAGAGCTTGTTAAGATCCCAGGTGGAACAGATGGAGTGCAGACAGCAAAGACTGCAGTGTTGCAGGGCTAAAAAAGTAGTCATGAAGAGGAGCAGAATTGTTTGGCTAGCAGCAGATCAGAGCTTCAGGTGAATAAAGCAAAGAGAAGTAACAAAGCAAGGCTTTGGATTACACTTCCATGCCCAACATCTTCAGTGGAGTCAATGGGACTGTTCCCAGTCAGTTCAACAGGTTATGTGCTGTGCAGACAGGCACAGTGAGAAACAAGCATGGATAGAGGAGCGATCCAAGAGAAGAAATGCACTCAGCTGTAGGAGGAAGGGTGAACTGCTACGTACGAGGGATTGTGCAAAGAAAAGGGTAAATAAAGAAAGCTGTAAAAAAAAAAAACCAGAAAATAAATTAGTTAAGTAAAAAAAAAAAAATCTCACAAGAAATGTGAGATTCTGGTGGTAAGGAAGCTAGCAACCTGAGAGGAATGTCTCATTCTCAGTTAGTCCTGTTTTGGCAGAGTAGATTCTGGCTTCAGGAGAAAGATCAAGAAAAGCAGACAATGATTAATTTCTGAGCAAATGTGAAAACAAAACAAAAAAAAACCACCTTACCTATGTCCGTCATTAAACCCATATTTTGGTATGGCCAAGTAAAATGGAGTCTGACCACCCTCAAAGCCTAATCGGGGGCGATTTCCTCTCTGTCGTTCTCCTTTGTGACCTCGACCACACTTCCTACCTCCGTATCTTCCACGGCCACGTCTTCTCTCCTTGAAAACAATCATCGATACATTTAGTCAGCCACTTTGGAGATAAACATCTATAAAACATAAGGTTTCAGAGATATAAATGACTGAACAAAATGCCGATTCTTGGGAAAAAAAATTTAAGAGATATCTCTTTTCTAAGGGGAAAAACAGTCAAAAAAGCAGCTCTAGGCAGACAGTCTGAAAATAGTCTGAAAACAGGCAAATAGTCTGAAAGTTTACGAGAACACATATTGTGATAAAAGGAATACTAGTATTTAATCCTACCTCTTACATCCTGCACTCTCCAAATTAGAGAATTTTCCTGAACTTATTTCCTGATATTGACATTTCCTCCTATTTCATTAGAAAGTTGCTCAGAAGTTTCAGAATAGACAATGAAAAAATAATTTTTTTTTAAAAAGGAAAAAAAAAATAGATTCTATTTCAAGGGGCAGAGGAACAGACTTTATCTGCTATGCACACATACAATTCTTTTCATGGACTCAGACTTTCTAAAGAGAGTCTGCAGTTGTTGCAATTTCTACTGACTACAGACTAAAAGAGAAGATTGTGTTTTAAACCTCTATTATTTTTAAAAATTAAGACTGTGATAGTAAGCTATTAGTTTCCTGAACACTTTAAATTGGCATTGCAGCCAAAAGTAGCAGTTCAGCAATCCTCTTGCACTCACCTCCTATTTGTGCCAGCAGAAGCACTTGCACAGATAAATGGTTACCAGGATCAAAGAGATAAGCAAAGGTAAAACCTTTTTTTAAAAAAAATTTCAAATCCAGGTCATTTGGACCATTACAAAACAGTCAGTAAGCAAGGCCGGAAATGAGCAGCTGGGAGCGACTGCTATTAAATGCAGCGGCGCCAGCTCACTCTGACCTAAGAATTTTTTTTTTGTGTAAGGTGACTTCATTTAATTCATATATTGAAGAATTTGCAGCACTAAGGCTCATTTTTATTTTCCCATGCTTTGTCAGGGATAAGACAGAGCCACAAGCTTCAGAATCCTTGCTGCCACGCTGCATGGGGTAGAGTTCACCGTTCAGCTCCAAGAGGCACCATCACACCTGGGCATCACTTTGATGGATCCGTTTGGTCTTACGAGGTTTTTCCCATTCCAGTGAACATTCACTGGAGCGTGCACGTATGTGGAGGGAGCAATGTCGTGTTGCTAACTAGTCTCATATCTGCACAACACAATTCACACATTTGCTATTTTCCCTTGTGTTCCTCATGGGAGGACGTAAAGCAAAACACTCTGAACAGTATTTGTGCTGTTTATGAGCTAACTTTGGTTAAGTCACAGCGTTAGATTAATAATAATAACGTAAATAATTCATTATTAAAAAGACTACAGTAAGCTTCTCCAATTCCTCACTTTTTTATTCAACACTGAGACAGCCAAACCTCAAGCATCCCTAATCCTACAGTCACTCTATGCAGTTAGACTGCAGCAGAGAATATTGAGTGAAACTCAGGTCTGAAAACTGCTCGTAACATCACGGTATTTGATTATTGGCCTAACACCACAAGGACATAAAATCTGATGTTCTACACTCTTTATTGTGTCTCCAAGTTCTCCAAAGTTATGGAGCAGTTGATGTGCATTGAAATATTAGCAGAAAAGTCAGTATGGACTTAAGTCAGAAAAAAAATAAAATTTGTTAATACATCTGAAACATCATCTGACCTAAGATGCATAGCTTACCTGTACTACTACTGAACAGTACGGAGTTCCAGTGCAGGTTTACACTAGACTAGACTGTCCTCGCCACCAAAGGAAGCTGACTTGTCCCCAGCCCACACACTGTACTTCTTTACTCACAGAGCCTCTTGTGCTGACACAACCAGTTGTGTGGCTCTGTGTTGAACAGCTCAGGGAATTAAACTCGATGAAAACTAACTTTTGTCTAGCTAATTTTCAGCTGGTTTAATTCCCTGCTCTGGCTCACCACACAACCTCTAGTAGCAGCACAAAATACACAGCAGGTGTGAGCACCTGGAGGCAACGAGAGGACACGGCTGGCCCACCCTTTCTGGCAGTTGCCCATACACACACCAGATTACACAGTGACTTTAGTCAGTGCAAATACATCAACAATATCTGATCACAAATGGAATGTAATCAGAACATTGACCAGATTTTAGATTGTTAAAGGAGCCAATCAAAACTTTTTTTTTTTCCCCTGCAACTTCCGTTTGTGAAGTCAAATGCTCTTAAATCTCCTTATTTGAGAACTTCATTGATCACTGAATAAGGCTGTCAGGCACCAAAAGAAAAATACCAGAGAAACAGAGCTGAGGTCACTTGTGCAAACTCTAACTGAAAGCAAACAGTTAGAGTAACATGGGGAAAAATGCTTATTTCCTACATGCAGTTGCAAGTTACTGGCTGAAGACACGGTGAGCATACAAAAACCTCTACTTTCAAGAATAAAAGGTGTTTTTCTAAACCCAACAGCTAGCTTGAAAGACAAAAAGTTCTGAGATCAAAGACCAGCAGGAAAGTATCAGATCTAGTAAACCTCGAGTTCAGACTGTCTCACAACTTCTAGATGCTAAGCCTGAAAGTACCATTTGGAAGCCAGGACTATTTCGAAAAATGTTAAGAATCACCACTCCAGCCCTGTATAAGGCTGCTTCTTCCAGCTCTGCTTGACCCTGGCCAAGCTGGATGTTAACAGCTCTACATGAAGTAACTTGACAGGAGAACCTCAACAGCTGCAGGGAGAAGGAATTTCCATTCTCTTGTCTTGTCACGGGTCTAAGGGGTTACAACTATGTAGCACTTGTCAGCTCTGCAGGCATCTCTAGGGAGCCTTGAGCACCGACAGGGCAGTGCTGCTTGGTGCTCCCTGTCAATTCTCTATTTCGATGACTCTAGCCCTTGAACCTCACCCCCCGTTCCCTAACACTTCTCCTAAACCAGGTGGGTTTCTTCCTGGTTTCTCTTCTTTATGCCTCTATCACTTTACAAGCGACAGAGAACACTTAGTTTTGTTTTCCATGAATCAGTAGTAAGAAGCACTGACAGGCATCACATTCCTTTTCATTTTAAGCCTTTTAACCTTCCCTTTTCAAATGTTATTACTCCATCCTATAAATATTTGGTATTCCATACTTTTTTACTGTTTCTGCCTGCCCCCCAAGGTTGGCCTTGCGGTTTAGCGAGGGCCGCTCACCAGCCCGTTCTCTGTAGGGACAGCCACACATGCCGGCTAGAAGACATGCCAAGGGCAAGAATAGGGCCAACACACACAACACTGCCACTCACTCCTCTGCCTTCCCAGGCCTGTTCTGGCCAGGCCGCTCTCCCAGGCCTGCCGCAGCCTCCCCAAAAGCTTTCTCACAGCCCCCGAGGCAAACGCCGCCGAGGCCGGGCGCGCCCGCTTCAGAGGCGGAGTCCCGCCGCCGGAGGGAAAGCATACCCGCAACTCACCCGACCAGCTATAGGTACTCACCCGCTTTTTGGAGCCTGGATTGGGCCTTAGGTTGGCCAGACTGACCCTGGGCAGGGACCGCAGCAGCTCCAGGGCCTTGCTCCCGCCATTCCCGCTCATGTCCGCTCAGCTCCCAAGGGCGGCAGCGACGCGAGCCTGGGCGAGCCTGCTTTACGGCAGAACCGTAAACCGCGCCGCCTTTCCAACACTGTCGCGCAGCCCCCGCCCGCTTCGGCCGACGTTTTTATTATTTTACTATAAAAAGCGTGCCTACTGGAAAATCCTGCAGCAGTTTCAACTCGTGTATTGGTCAGGCGGGAAGGCAGTTGCCCTCTGGGGCGGGGGTTGCAGGGTGTAGGCTTTAGCGGAGCGAAGAAGGGAATGAGGGAGGCTGCGCTGAGGGGCGAGGGAGCAGAAAGGCCGCGGGGAATGTCACCCCGTCCTGCTCACGGTGGCTTCAGTCCTGCCACCTCCGTTTGACCAAAACCTCCTCCCCTGTTGAATGTCGGCTTCAGATTACACCCTGGAGAAAAGGCGACGCAACAGCTCTGCCAGTTCTGAGCATAAGTAAGGGCAAAACGGAACTCGGGTCACAGAAATTTGTGAGTTTCGGTAGGAAATTGGTATAGCTTCTTATCTCCTTAAAATATATATATATAAAAATTACAATGTATAAATAAACATGAAATGCTGTTTTGGACAACCATCTGCCTATCCATTTCAGCCACTCGGATAGGGAAAAATACATAGTTTAGAGCATGCTTTGCCTTGCAAAGCTCTCACTACTTTAAGCAGAACCTTGAAATTAGGTAGAAAAATATCACTCATGTCTCATCGTTAAAAAGACAGACAACCTGCAAGTCTGTGAAATATTAATAATTCAGATGTTTTCAGCAGTTCCTTCAGGACTGCAGAAGCTTGGTCCTTGATCATTTCTCTGTCACCAGCAGACAGCCCCATGCCCGCGCAGGCCACCCCGCCACCCTGTGACCCACGAACGCTGGGAATTCAGGCAAGATCATTCCATCTATGCTGATTAAAAGATTAGAAGTTTGGTCTAATTACGAGCAGACGTCTTATCTCCCAGGCTGGAAGTTCATCAGCAGGCCACCTCACAGAAGTTACATTTACATGGCAAACAGCCCAGTAGTGAGGGAAGACAGAACTTTGTGTCCCAAAAGGATGCTCAACAGCAAGAGTCAGGTGCAGCATACTTGATGAGTACCTGACATAACGTGAAGCTCCTGATCTTATAGGAATTTTATGCATAAACTATATTTTCCTAACAGATTTGAATCGAGTACAGTACAGGAGGCAAGAGCACACAATAAAATAGAGATAAAACATAAAAAGCTACCTGTGAAAATAATGCAAGTTTCGCAAAAATAGGGATTCCCTGGCATAAATACTACATACCAAAGCAGCTTAACAATCATGGCAAAAGAGGTTGTGTGTTTAATATTATACAGTTGGTGCAAAGGCTTCTCCAATATATTCTACGCAGCCATGCTGATAAAAATACTAATGTTGTTGAGCTAAAGCTTTGTGAAAAAACATCTCTGCCTGGTCTGGAACATGCCAGTGGGAAGGATATGAGAGAGAAGTATAGTCTGCACTCAGCTGCTGCTCGAGCTGCCAAAAAAGCATCCATGTTAGCCAGACACCACCCAGCAAATACAATGAGTAGATTGACTTTCTGGGAGGAAATATCTGACAAAGATGTATGGAACAGAAGACAAAGAACAAAGTATTTCATTTGGATAGAAATGTGTTTGCCATACTTCTCAGAGTTGGTGCAAGTATTCGGAATGGACTGGAACGATCCGGTAGTTTCAATACAGCGTGCCTGAATAGCCCCGTGTATTTCAAGATGAATAAGGATCGTTGACTCCTTGGCTGTAAGCCGAGAGATTTAATTCAGCGATGAAGGCATCGGATCTGATGGGGACAAACGCGCTCTGTCTAACAACGCACTCTTTGCTGGTTTTCCTGTTCCCCATGACCTACTGGTTTATGTTTACCTGCTGAAGAACACCGTAACTCCCCATTTTCCCTAAGCCTTACAGTACAGCACGAAAATGACTTTTACAGGAAACACTCCAAGCGTAGACCCGTACAAATTACACCGTAAAAGCGCAGTACGGCCTGGCAGGTACGTCTGGCTATTCGAAAGGTAGTTTTAAAGGTGAGAGACGCTTCAAACTCTTTGAAACCCCCCGGAACCCGAAGACGGAAGCGGCTTTTGCAGAACCCGGCGTTCAACCGCTGTCCGCAGCCTTCTCCCCTCCCAGCCGGGCTCCCCCCGAGGGGTGTCCCCGCCCGCCATCACCCGGGGGGGACCCGGCCCCCGGCTGCCGCAG
>WHYT01013933.1:8139-18218 GCA_009806455.1 Tetrax tetrax | reverse complement strand
CGAAGCGGAGTTTCCTTCTAAAGTCCTTCCGTGCTCCGAGCTGGGCGTGAGCTGGGGTGGGCGTCTGCAGTGCGTGGGTTAGGTGCCTTCACAGTTCAGAGATCTTACACCACTGTGGTGTTTGTTTGTTTGTTTTTTTTCCCTTTAGGTCATTTTTCTTCATGGATTGGGAGATACCGGGTGTGTACTCTGATCTGTTACATACTTAACTGTTATTACCGTTTCAAATATAAGGCTGCATGTTTTAAAGACGTGAGCAGTTAAAAGTTACTGAAGTTTCTCATTTTGCCCTCAGCTGACGGCAGTGGCTAACAACAGATGAAACTTCATGTATGCTGGAATGATGGTGGCAACTATTTATTTAAAATTTCCCAGCAGAAGTCCTCAAAAGCTTTTTCCTCTTTCTTTACAATCACTTACCTTCACCTGAATGTGATTCTTCTTTTGTTTTTGAGTCAAACTTAGTGGAAGAAGTCTGCGGGTTTCTGATCTTTTGCTTTCCTGAGAGTGGGTTCGTGGTAATCCCTGTGCTTGTCTAAATCTAGTAAATTTAGAGTCGCCCCCCCTGCCCACCCCCGACTCATGGATTGCTGGCTTGCTAGCAGGTGCAGTTAGGCCATGGTTTCTTCTTCAGTATGTCACACTTGTATTAGAATCCAGGCTTCCTTGAGTTATCTAAGCAAACTCCTAAGTAGTCACCTAATGTCTACAGATCTCTCTATCTGAAGATGGTCTTCAGACTCCAAAAGAAAACCAACCCCAAACAAGCTGTCAAATACCCTGTTTGCCTTGTTCCTGTTATTTCCACGTTTGAGTAGAAATGGAAAGAGTATGGAATTTCTGAGAGGCATTGTAGGTGTGGTGTGATGTTTCAATTTAAAGCTTGTGTGTGCTGAGATACAAGCGTACATTCATTAAAACCCTTGAATTAACAAGTTAGGAGTGTGCTGAAACCTTTTTTTAGTACAAGACTTTAAGGAATTGGCACTTAGATACTGAAACTAAGTAGTATGAACACTTTGTTTATTGTGCTCCCTTATGGGCAAAATTGCATACTATTTTTTTTTTTTTAAGAACTCCATTTTTGTTACCTGGAATTCGAATGTTGCTTTGCAGTGTTAAAGAGTTAAACTTTTTCTGAAGAACTAAAAAAGCAGTCAGCTGTCAAAATTGAAACTTGCCTAACACTTAATAAGTTAAAAAGAATCAAGTCTTTGCACTTGGCAGTATTCTACAAGTGGAGATGTTTGTTCTCATTTGTTGTGCTGACACACCACCTTGTTTGCATTATCCGTTTTCCTTTCTGCTGGCAGGATGCCGCTGAGGCAGCAGTGCTTCCTGCATCTTGGCACCAAATGTCCAGCAAATGATTGCAGAACCTTTTTGAGTCTTTGGAATTTGAGTCCTTGCCTATCAGGTTGATGTTGGTTTTTGCAAGGGGAAAAAAAACCACAGAGAATTGCTCTTTAACATAAATTGTATTCCTTGTACAAATGTAGTATTTCCATTTTGGTGACAAAGTTAACGTGCAGTCTCAAGCTTGCAAATGCACTGAGCATACTGGAATGTGTGCATTAACAAGTCCCAACACCTCTGTGGAAATAGGGTGATTTAGCTGTATTTGCTCCTCTAGTCCACTGCAGGTCAGATTAACTAGAACTGCCTTTGACATACTGCCATTTTTTTTCTTAAAAAAGCCATAGTAGTGACCCAAAAGAGAATTGTCTGAAGAGAACTAATTAACAATTTTATAATTTCCCACAGTTTAAACTGTCCTGTTCTACTTCACATGAATTTTTAAATTGCTCACTTCAGTTTGCCAACTGTATTTTTCGTATTCTGAGAAGTGTCTAATGGGGGTTATGTTCTTTTTCTCTATTAGCTCCTATATAAATGGCACTTAATGATTGGTACTTGTCAAAATCTGAACAAAATAAAGGATTGTTCTAAAGAGTCTGTGTAAATTTGTATACAATGCTGCTTTCCAAATTTGTCAAATTAATCTTTATCGTTGGCTATAAAAAGTCTCTAAATTTTTACCTAACTATTTTTTTCCTCAGTCATATTTCTCCTTTAGATTCTTCTTTTGCCTTCTGTGATATTGCAAGTATTATGCAAGTAATATTGCCCACACTTTGTTAATAGTATATATAAAAGTATTAGTAGGAAGTAGGCTGAAATACACAGCCAGTGTTTCAAATGTCTGTGCTGTCTGTGTGTTTGAAACATCTTTAACTTCATGTAGCATACATGAACTTTTCAGAATGAGATTAAAATTCAGCCAAACATGCTTTTATGGCTTGTCTGCTGTTGGTCTCATTAGTTTGGCTGTGTCACTGATGAATCTGTTACAGGTGTTTTCTGCTTAGAATCAACTTTCCAGTATGTGATTTAGTGAGTGAGTTAGGAATACTGAATAATGAGAAAATCAGGAAATACAGGTACTATCAAGTGTTACCGAAATCAAAGTGCAGGTGCAGGCAGCGGTTTTGCACGGGTTCAGATTTGGGTCCAGCGCAGTTCATGTCTGGATGAGCCCTGGAGCAAGTCTTTCGGAGCTGTTTATTTAAATTATGGTTTCCAGTTTTCCGGTTTGTAGGAAGCTTGATAACTCTGCTGTGCAGATCTCACGTTGTTCTGTGCATTCATACAGCATGTGCTTGAAAATAAAAAACTACCTACAATCTGGAGTGTTGTTCAGGACTACTGGAATCTGAGAGCATTCAAGCTGAGCCAAAGTTAATAGGTCTGATCGATTAGATTGGCTCCATGTGAAGTTATCTTAGATGTCAGTTTGCTACTTTCCCACATCAAGAAATTTGGTTCAGAAAAAGCAAACCTGGCTATGAAAGAAGCTGCCTTAACCCTACGGATCAGCAAAGCAGCCTCTGGGCTAGAGCCGCCTGGAAGCAGGATATCTGTGTTCCCATGTTCTAGCACCCAAGTTAATAAACCCGGCCAGATACAGAGCAGGCTTTGCCTGGAGCCAAAGAGGTATTTCAGCAGCTCTGCTGCAACTATGACAGTCAAAGTGTCCCTGGCTGTATATATGCAACAAATGCTCAGAGGCAGAACAAACTTTTAAGTTTAGTACTATATTCATAGCATACTGCAGCTGATGTAAAGATTTTCTAGGAATGTGTTTATATTGGTCTCATTCGGTGTATTTCATACTTGCCCTGTGCTGTTGCACCAACATAGAAATAAGAGCTAAGCCAAAACATAAATGTCATTTAATATATCTTTTGTTAACAGGCATGGATGGTCAGAAGCACTTGCAGGTATCAAAAGCCCACATGTAAAATACATTTGCCCACATGCGTAAGTTACTAACTTTTTTTGGTTTACATTTTTCTGTGGAGTTACTAAGACATTTGCACAGACGGTGAAGTCAAATGGGATTTGGATGTCTCTGCATTTCGTTTTCATATAAAAAAAAACTCTAATGTTGATACTATTAAATATTCTATTATTTTTAGGAGCTGGTTTATGATTTTTATGGCAAAACTGCATTTTTATTCATTTTTGGCTTTTGGTACTAATTCAGACTGAAAAGATATTTGGAAAATTTTATGTGCGAAGTTGGATTATTTTGACTTTGTTTTCACTGGTTTGACTTGTTTGTTGTTTCCCTCCTGCCCCCAACAGTCATTTGTTAAAAGCCAGTCTTAAAAAGGAGTAATTTTTTTGTATATTACTGACCATTAAATATACTTTGTGTTAGGTACATGTGCTTAAAGTCAGGCACATGTGTAGTAGATAAAATTTCCCTGTTACCTACAGCAAGTTTCAAATATTCACAAGGTGTTAATATTTTCAGCAAATAATGGAATTTGAGCTGTCTTTGTGCAATTTGAGAAGTGAAATATTTCTGAGCAGCGTCAAGAGTCAGTAAATAAAGCATTAAGATTTATCTAGTATTTACTTAATGATAGAAAAATGAATTACATATCATCTTAATTTATTTTAACACAAAATTCAGATTGTCTTTTGGTCCAGCAGTCTTGGGAGATATGGAGCAGGGATGATAGGGAAATAAGTAAGCAATGTTTTGGTGTATTACTGATTACTGGTCTGTGATTTATTTATTTTACCACATGGCCATGCTCTGCTGAGCCACTCAAAAGGAGCTTAGCAATATCTGCTGTTCTTTTTGCTTGCTCTTTGTCTTCTTTCAGTCTTTTCCCACAGAACTTATGCTCCTCGATTTCAGTGAATTAAAACTATAGCCAGATTTGATCCATGGCATGGTCCATTGCCATTGTCTTGGCGTGTCTAAAAAGACGCTGTACAACAGCAGATTCTGCTGTTGAGAGAAGCACGTGTGGTCGGACTCGTATCCGCCACTGTGCTGCCTTTGGCTGCTTCCTTAGGTTTGCTTATGCTGCTGTGTAAGGTGCCTTCATCCACTGAGCATGTGTATGGAATTGTGATAAATAACTGTTACTTAGAAATAACTAAATGAGGTACATGTGTGTGTTATTTGTATCTCTCTATGTATATATATATATCTCATATGTACATGCTAATACGCCACACACAGATATATAAAGCAAAAGCACCCGTTAATGTTTTCCTTGCTGTCCCCAGAGAGTTGTAATTCACCTCTGAATATTAAATGTGCTTGGACTGGCAGGTTTCAAGAGAGATTTCTTGAAGAGATGCTACAAAGTAGCTCATGTTAATTGTGGTTTAAAAGTAAGGCAGAATTAGGGATATGTAATTTCATGATATAACTGCATCTGCATTATGAAATTTCAGTATATATCTTATGTCAGTGTTGTTCATTCTCATTTCTAGGCCAGTTATGCCAGTTTCTTTGAACATGAACATGGCGATGCCATCATGGTAAGTATTTGTTCAATTGCGTATGATTCCAATCAGAAGGTATCTAGGGGTTTGAACTCGTCTTGATTAAAAACCACAAACAACCTGAAAGGCTAGCTTTAATCAGGTGTAAGTATAAAAAGCTTTTTGCTTTAGTTCAGTTCTTATAATAAGTACGTTGTAATTCCTTGTGTATTTATGGTAATAGCTGTTCCTCAGGACTAATCTGTATGTCTTAAAATAAAAAACCACTTTATTTTACAAGTGTAGTCTGTATTGAGTGTGAATTTATAGTCAGTAGTAGTAGCAACTTGCAGTGGAAACATTTGGTGGGTTGGTACGTCATCTAAAAACTATTATTTAGAACATCCATTCTGAAAAGAAAGCAAGAAAAATATGGTAGATTTCAATGATCTTAAACCAGTCCTCTTCAGGCTTCCCCCACCCCCCAAATAACTGGTATTTGTTATTCTTATATTTCTTCAAACAGTGTTTTAATTTTGTACATGCAACTGATAAATCGAAATTCCTTGTGATACTTCTGGAGCAAATATCAAAACTGAGCTCCTTAATCTGTAGTAAATGACGGAAGATAGCAGAACTCAGAAAAGCTTTGTTGACTGGATCTAGCCTCTTGGTTATATTCACAGATTGTCTGCTATTTCTTGTAAACTATGGGTGGTTGGTACTAACTAATGTATCAGCTAACATTTTTATCTGGAAAATATCCCAATTTTATTATTTGTGTTTTAAGGAAGTGGAATAGATGCTCTAATGAGTAATTCTCTTGTTGATATTTTCATAAGGTTTGATATCACTGGACTTTCCCCAGATGCACAAGAAGATGAAGTTGGGATCAAGCAGGCAGCAGAGAATGGTATGCATGTATATATTGTATTATTGCTGATCAAAGTTTAGCTGAGTGCACAGTTTGTTTTGTGATTTTGTTTTTTTTTTAAACTTCATGAGTAGGTAGAGCAATTCACCAGTGCAAACACTTCATAAAATCTCAAATATGAAATGTGCCTGGGAACCAGTGTACTTTTTTTTTTAAAGATATCCTGGGTAGCACAGAAGGTTAGAGCTGTACAAGCATCCACTTGTGATGCTGGATAGTTAGAAGAGGATACTGTCTTCCTGGCAGTGGGGCTTTTGCAAGACTTACTTGCAATCTTTTCCTCTTGGGAAGTTGTATAATGGCACTGGAATTTCAGATCATGCTCTAGATTTCTTGCTACTTTTTAATATATAGCAGATTAGATTTTCCTTTCACTAGCTTTCTATTGGCATCAGGGAGAAGGTCTTTTTCCTCTTCTAGACTTTCTACAGAATGGAGTGGTTTTTAACTACTAGCCTTTATTTATGTTGCAGTTAAAGCACTGATAGATCAAGAAGTAAAAAATGGGATTCCTTCTAATAGAATTATCCTGGGTGGCTTTTCTCAGGTAAGGTATGGTTGAGAAGAACTGTGTCTTTTTCTAGGGAAGTAACCTAGCTTTCCTAATGTGGGAAATCCAGACACTAGATTTGAAAAGAGCTGGTGTTAGGTGCTTCTAAAATTTTAAGGTGTCGATTTCCCTTTACTTTAAGAAAGGGGGTTTTTTAGTTTTATGGAAATAATTACTATTCACTGAAAAATGAAAGTGCATATGGAAAAAAAAAGTACTAAAATTAATAGTCTATTTAAAGTCTTTATGCACATAACTTAAGTAGCTTTGCTTGAAAATCGTGGTAGTATTTTTGGTTTAACTTTAATTTGGTAGATATTTGGTAGTCTGGATTTATTTGGGAATTTTTTTCCCTTTATACTTGTAAGAAATCTGTGGTAGGTAGGTTAATAGATTAATTGGTTGATACACCCAACTCCTCAGTCTACAGGCAAGTAAATTAAAATATTAAAGTAGTGATAATACTGTCATGAGTGGCAATGCTTTATTTCATATCTTGGCTTTTTTTTTTCCCAGCTGTTAGTTAACAGTAAATTTGTTGGTTTACTTCTCAATTGATCATGTGGACTTGGGGAGGAGTAAAAAACAAAATAAATGTTGTACAGGAATACTGATTTTAGTGTTGGTTCTAAAGAAGAATAGATTGGAATAGAAAAAGACCTTTAAAGGAGAAACCAGAGATCTTGAAATAGTTAAAAGGAACATTACCATCACCATTCTAATACTTACATCTCTTTATCTTAGGGAGGTGCTTTATCATTGTATACAGCTCTTACAACGCAACAAAAATTAGCAGGTGTTGTAGCCCTCAGCTGTTGGCTTCCTCTACGGGCTTCTTTTCCTCAGGTATTTGTTTCTCTCCTAAGCTAATTTGCACTTGGGGAATGAGTATATCTGAAGAGCGTATCTTGCGCAGGAATTGGTGGCTATTGTTATTACCGAATATTGACAGTTTTTTGATAACTCAGAAGTCTTAAAATAGGGCCTTGGAATTTTACAGAGTTTGGCAGGTAGGAAAAATGAGGAAATACTCAGTAGCTATCTCTGCTTAAAATTACATTCCTAGGAAACTTAAAGGATAGAGCAAATTGTCCTTGAAGATGAATTTGTATTTGTATTTGCCATTTGTAAACGTATTTGCCATTTGTTCCATCTGCAAGGCACTATCTTACTTGGCCAGGAATCATGTTCCTCTGTTTTGAAATTAGTGCCAAAATTTTATTTGCAGGTTTTTGAACTTAATGTGTTTTCAGGCACAGAGCTTACTTTGTAAGAAACTTGCAGACTGTATGTTGTGTTTTTTTCCTTCAGAATTGAACTTGTCCTGTCACAGGGCATAGTGCTATGGGGTTATTTTGTCTCTAAGATGTTAGCCTTATCTCTACTTACTGTCTCTTTCTTCTCTTCTCCCCTCTAATCCCGCCCCTAACAGGGCCCTATCAGTGGTATCAACAAGGAGATTGCTGTTCTTCAGTGCCATGGGGACTGTGACCCATTGGTTCCTTTAATGTTTGGTTCTCTCACTGTTGAGAAGCTAAAGAGTATGATAAATCCAGCCAATGTAACCTTCAGGACTTACTCTGGCATGATGCATAGCTCTTGTATCGAGGTAATTTTCTTAATATACAATGTTTTAGCTGGGTTTGGTTATTTTTTTCCCCTCAACTCAAATATCTATTTGGTGCAGGGGTTTGGGGTTGGGTTTTTTTTTCTGGGTTTTTTTTTTTTGTTTTTTTTTTTTTTTTTTTTTTTTTTTTTTTTTTTTTAATATCAAGTGCTTGATGCTACTGACTGACTTTAGTGAGTAACTGAATGCCTGTCTGAAAAAGCATCCAAGGCAAAAGTTTATATGACTAGTGGGAACTTCCTTGTAAGATTGTATTTTTGGGACTAGGCTAGTTGGTCTATAAAATACTCTTTCCCCCTCCCAATTTTCATTATTTGCTTACTAAAAAAAATAATCACAGAGTTGGAAAGCAGATTCTCACAGCATAAATCCAACTTGTTATTTTGGAGAGAAGCATCTTGTTAGTTCTGTGTACGGAGACCTCAAAGAAATGGGAAGGGATAGTTGATGCTATGGAAGAGGCAGCTTCAGAACCTCTATTTATGGTTCTGGCTCAGCAGGCAGCTGAGATGATGTAATGGTTTGTTGCTGCTGGAAAGGGGTGGACTAGTTCCTTCTGCTCGTACCTTGTGGTGCTCTCTTCCTTCTTGCACCAGCTCTGGAGCTGATCAGAAACTTCTCTGAGACATTTGAACTTGCTAAAATGGCAAAAGCTGCTGTCTTCAGTTTTTGCAGCTGTAGTGAGTTGAAGCATCACAACTCATACAAAGTAAATGGTAGGAGCAAGAAACAGAAGAGGCAAGGAACAAATCTACCGTTTGCCAGCAGCAGTAACTTTGTTAATTTGGATTGCTGCATCTTGTGGGAACTGTACCCTTGGACAACCTCTTTGGGGCATTTACACAGTTGTATTGCGTTTAGGCAGTAATAGCATTGACTTGTCACACCAATATATTAATAATGTGCTCTTTCTTACAATGCTGACTTCATTTTAAAAATTGTATTATTTTTAACATGGATTGGTTTCCCAGTCTAGTTAACTATATTGCTTAGGAGAAGCTGTTGGAATTTCACACTGCTGCTAACTTGCAAAAGTTTAAAGTATACCCAGAGCTATGGTCTTAGCTACGTTCAAATCCTGTCCATGCTCAGCCTGGTGCTGTTTCAGTCACTTGATGATTAACATGTAGCTTGCCAATTCAACTTCATAGAGAAAGGGGGGAAAAAAAAGTAGTTTTTACTCTTTCTTGTATTTTAGCCTCTTCTGAGTCCATTGGGCTTTGAAGAGTTATCAGCCTTGACTTGCTATGTGCAAAGCGATAGGATTTTATCAACTAATTAATATTTGTAGCCCAGCTGCTCAATATAACTGAAATGTTAAAGCATGATTTAGTGTAGCTGAATATATATTAGTAGGGAACTTCAACTAATACATACTTTTATCTTCAAACAGGAGATGATGGATGTAAAGCAGTTCATAGACAAACATTTACCTCCCGTAGACTGAAATGAGACGTGAGAAGCCTTCTATACAGATACACCAGCATCAACTGTGGTAGTGTTAATCTTTTCATATGCCTGATAGGAAGCATTACTTCTATACCTGCAGTGTTAATACTGTGTTGCAAATTTATACTTAGGATGAGGATTAAATAATACACATGTACAAGAAATGATAATCTTTTTAGTATTAATTGTCCACTGGTGGGACTATGTGAATGAGGCAGCTAGCTAACAACGATGGAATGTAACCTAAGCATACTGTTCAAGATGTCTGATTGTTTTTTTTTGATTGCAGAATTTTAAACTATTTGTACAAGTAATTAAAAACTAAATTTAAGTGAGCAACATAAATGTGACTAGTTTAGTTCTACTTGAGACATGATTTGTTCTTAATACTCACTGAAAACATATTAAAACATTTTATTTATGTAATGGATGCATAAAGTACACAACATGTAACATAGTGGGCATATGATGGTAAAATAAATGTTACCAAGGACAAAGCTTTAAATATCAAATGTTAATTGTTACTCCAGATAAGGAGGGTTGTTCTCCTAGAATGGCTAGAAGTCAGTGAAGCTACTTCCTATATTTAAACCACCTCAATTTTTAACTGTTTTCATATAGGTAGTTACTGTGGAAATTCTAAAGGGACTCATTCCTCGTTAGATCGTCACTTGTTGCTTATTGTCTTTTTTTTTTTTTTTTTTTTTTTTTTAATTTTTTTTAATTTT
>WHYT01013932.1:38074-68061 GCA_009806455.1 Tetrax tetrax | reverse complement strand
TTCTGAGAGGAAAATTAACTCAATCCCTGCTGAAACCAAGACAGTATTCACCCCTTATTTCATAGCATTCATTTCATGCTTATATGCACACACACAGACTGCTTATACCTGTGTAGGAAATTTTTTTGTTTTCTTTTCTTTTGTTTTTGTTTGCACTGCCTGTCTGTTTCCACTTAAAGATCTTACAACTTAACGCTGTGCCTTGCATGCAACAATATCAACCTGGATGTCTCACTTGTTCTAACCGGGTCGACCTGCGACACCGCACACACTCACTCAGCTATAACACAAAAATAAATCCACTGGAATAAGCTTACGTCCACACCAACAACACTGAACAATAAGAAAAATATGACATGTTTGACACAAAGGACACACAAATACACAAAAAAGCACAACACCTTTGGCATAAAGAACACACACACAAACACGCCACCTCAATAACGAGGAAGCTCCAAAGACCAAAGGCTCCCCCTCCACATCCATGGGAACTAGACCAAAGGGACCCCCCGGCTCACCACCAGTCCCCATTTCCATGGATGGAGGAATGGATAGGGCAACACGTACTGTCGGATCCCACCTCTGTGCGCAATTCTCCAAGGCTTCAAACACCACACGCCGCGCCAGCAACAACCTCCGAACAGCAGGGTCACCCCGTGCCACACAGCCCCGCACCCATGGTGTCCCAGGTGCCCACCGCACACATGTATTAGAGATGTTAGCGTCCGATACATGAGCAGACACCCAAATCAAGAAGCTCTTCAGGTCAGTGTTATTAATAGCACAGTTCTGTTCCTCTAACACTTTTGTTAGACTTGTTAAAACTGATTTATGTTCCTTTGAAGCAGTGCTTCTCGTCATTCCTAGCAGCAGACACAGCTGCATCTCATCGTACTTTAACTCACAACTCCTGAGGATTTTGACAAAGATTCTAACAATAAATTTGTCTTCAGCTGACATTGAAGACCCCATCTCCCCTGGCTGCTCACCTGATCAGGGCGAGATTCCCACTGTTTGTGCTAGCGTCTTCCCGAGTGCCGGAGCAGCACTCGCCTTCAGCCAGCTTCTGCCCCCTCCGTCTTCGGCTCCATTCATCCCCCTCCCCTTCCGAGGGCCACAATTCTCCTTTGATTGCAGTTAAAGCCGCAACCCATACTCCGCGCGCTTCACAAGCCTTAGCCAGAACTCTTTTCACCAAACCTAACGTCTCCAGCCGCATCGCCACACCCTTCGTTCCGACCTCCCCTTCTTCCAACAACTCTTTCCCCACCGCCTGTAACCACACCACGTCCATCACCTCTCCCGGCTTGTTAATCAAGCCCCTTTTCTGCATCCATAGGATGAACTCCGTCAACGGTGCCGTATGCACCGGACAATTCACATCTCTACCCAACGCCTTTAATACCTTCACTGTATCGGAGATGGATGCCATCTTAAAACAGCAGGCAGGCACGACCGCCGCGCGGCCCCAGCAAAAAACGTCCGGACCTAACACGCGTCGGGGTCACCACTTGCCGGCTCTTTTCGCCAGCTAACCTACCCCACACGCACCGGAGCCCCGCTCCGGGGAACGCAGAGCATCACACGGATACCGTCAAGCTAAGCCTTCAATTTAATGCTGCGCAACACAGGGTTAAATACCCGTACACCCGCTACGCACGCGAACGCACCCGCCCCCTGCACCCTTGGACCCATCCGTGCCCACCACGTACACAAACGCATCCACCCTCTGTGCCCATGGACCCATCCGTGCCCACCACGTACAGTAACACCATCTGCCCTCGGTGCCCATGGACCTATCCAAGACTAACACGTGTATCACTGTGGACCGCCCCTCCTGCGTACGTGCAGCCCCACTAATGTTACCCTACACTGCTCTCCATTACATCAATCCAACACTAACTAAATTAATAGGATAAAGCAGAACTTGACTCTCTATCCCTTCTGGAAGAGAGAATAGCAATTGGAGAGGGAAAGAAACCAACAATCATGCAACCTATTATTTTTGTTGAATAATAGGTTTAAAATGAAACCTCAAGTGGCCTCTGAGACTTTGTGCCACTTAAGTGCCGATCCCAGCAGTAGGGTTTCTAGAGCTGGAGCTGCTGGTTTATCAGTTCTGGAACAAGAAGGACTGCATATCCTTCCACCTAAGTGACCACATGCATGACCCGTTCCACTATCCAGCAGCATCAATTGCAAAGATGCTATTTACCTCAAATAAAGATTGGAATATTTTAATTTACCTCAGGAAAGACATCTTGCTAGTCTTTTTTTTTTCCACAATGCCTATGCCAAATTTCCACCTAAGTCCCATAGGCAGCAAGTCTCAATAGCTCAATAGCTCAGTTTTCTTAATTGGAATAATAGTTAGAGATTCCTTAGTTACTGGTCTCATTTGGATTTAAAAAATGCCCTCATTCTAGTCCCCTAGTCATAATTTCCATCTCCACACTGCCATGCATTTCTTCTGTTCCAGCCTTTAAAACCAATCTCAATATTTATAACATCTAGCTTCTAATACAATTGCATCCATCCACTCTTGCTTAAAGGCAGCCAGTGGAGTATTTTTTCTCCTGTCCCTGTTCATTGTTAATTACAAAACTCCATTTCTATAGTCTCAGTCATTCCTAATAACACTCAGCCAATGTCCATTCAATGTGCAGAGCTGCGTGCAGCCATTTTATTATTTTTACTAGTGCAATTATTTTCTTTCATCTACACAGTGAGCCAAGATTAAGGTCAATGGTATACAATTTGCTTCCGCTCCAGTTTAATAAGGTCAAATGAATAATGATTCTGTGGTATATTTTCATAAATTCATTTTCCATATTAAAGTTAATTAGGATAACGCAGCATACCAGTTTTGCACACTTTGCTAATATCTAAAATCAGTTTGTGCAGTCAAGTTATAAGTTTGGAGTGGATTGTTGTTGTGTTCATATCCACTACATGTTCTCAGGGAGTGAATCTAGGCTTCAGTTATATGTTGCAAAGTGTTTTTAGCAGAATCACACCCCGACTCAGACAGGAAAGTGTTATCATTTTATCACACCAAATCAGTAAAATTAAGCAAACCATGATATAGCCACTACCTTAATCCAATGCAATTGCTTCCCATAATACCTTTGTAATTAAAAGAGTCATGATGTTTCTTTGTGAACTCTAGTTCTAAAGAATGTATAGTTTTCCTTTGACATTTATTATGGAATAAAGCATAGAAATTTTATAGCATTAACTTTTTTTTTCTGGGAAATTGACACTTCGCTGTTTCAGTAATTAAAATAAAATCAGCACAAATACTCCACAGTTAAGCAACAGTTTAACAGTATGTTCATTCACTCTGAAGTCAGTATCCTGGACATGTGATTTGGAAATATATGGCATCACTAACTTGTGTACACACAATACATTCTGCTATCATGGAAGTTGTCATGGTAAATGCAATGAATGCGCGTGAACAAATATTAAGATACCTAAGGGCATTCACTGTCATTATCCATGATGAAGTACCCACTGATGCTAAACTAATCCAATCATTACATTGGCTGAATATTCATAACAGTTTCATTTTGCAAACAAGAGTGCCCTGTGTTTTGATACTGAGCGCTCTATAATTATTCTAGTTTGTCTCTTGGACTGTTTCCTTGTCCAATTCCTCTAAAAGGAGTCACAATTTTTAAAAAAATATTTTATTAGTTGTTTTATTTAATATTAATTCTTTTATTATAAATATATACAAGATTCCTAAGTTAAATCCTTTTAACATTTTGCAGTGCTTGGTTTATCTGAGATTATATGTTTGACAATTGCTATGAATCTGTTCTATGAACTAGAGATTTCCTGAAATAGCATATAACAAAGGAGAATTTCCACAGAGTTGTAAGGCACTTCACTATGTTTGAACGTACATAAAAATGAATTACACTAGATTTTGAATTACTGACATTTTACAAAGGATTATTCAGACTCCATTTATATTTTAATTCTGTTGTATATAATACTTTTTTAAAATGCGTTAGAAAAGCATTGATGTTATTGGTCCAGATTTACTAATGGGGACTTGAAGTTGTTCATGCTTTCTAAAATGAACTCAGTTTTGTAAACATCTACAAATCTCTGTTCTTCCTTCTGCTCAGTGGCTCAACAATGCAGCAAACTGCCTTCCTGCAATATTAAATTCATG
This sequence comes from Tetrax tetrax, assembly GCA_009806455.1. Taxonomy (NCBI): domain Eukaryota; kingdom Metazoa; phylum Chordata; class Aves; order Otidiformes; family Otididae; genus Tetrax; species Tetrax tetrax. The sequence goes on along the minus strand of WHYT01013932.1, from coordinate 63,875 downwards.
GATGGTAAAATAGCCATAGTGCAGGACAGATTTGTGTAGACTCTTTTCCTGGTGACAGCAAAGCTACTGGAATTTGACTCCTCTCAGCCCATATTCCCCAGAGTCACCTCAGCTGATCCATAGTAACATGAAGTCACTGTGGTATCAGAGACCTTGACCTCATGGAAATATCATAGGCTCAAAATACAAGTGCCAAAGACTTCTCAATTATGAAATAAAAGATGAAGTACATAATGTACTTCACGTGGTACTGTTACCTAATTGAAAAACCTCTCCATCTTGTCCCTTAAAGTAAACTATAAGCCTCTTCTGTTTACTGTTCAGAAATAAGCTCTGGCCCATGACAGACCTTCATCAATATCAGTGCTGAATTCATATTTAACCATAATATTTAGATAAGGGTAATACAAGAAAATTTTGTCTAATTCTGCTTTTTTGATAAATAAATTTCGCAGAAAAAAAAAGATCAGAGTTAATATATTGTTTAAAAAAATATAACAGTTCGTTGGGACACAGCTATGGTCATTAGATTTTCACCATTTTAATATTAATACTTAAGACATTAAAATACTAAATGCCATGGGCTTCATATGAAAAGTCAAACTGCTTCATTATGAAAATAGAACAACCTGGTTTCTCAGAACTTTTGGGAGAATTAAGATTCACAGTGCACAATCACACAAAATAAACCAGAATTAATAAACATTTTCTATCTTACTGTACCACAGGGATATTTTTTCCAACAAATATTAATTCCGCTTTAATATAACATTATCTGATTTTTGACCCGCAGTGCATTTTTTTTCCTTCTTATAAAATATCAGATCATGTGAAAGAATACTCCACACCCCAATTCAGAAGCAACTTCCAGGCTTTCAGCATGTTTAAGTGCAGTTTCACAGAAACAAAAGGGTAGAAAATTTTCTGCCTGAATACTCATGCAAAGAAAACAGAACACAGTTGCAGACTATTTCTTTCAGAGTAGATTTTCAGCCTTTTCTTTGGTTAGTCTCTGCAAGAAATTCTTATATACCTATGAGAAACAAAGAGCTAGAGTTTCTGATACAGCTAGAGGATATTCTGTATATTTAGATTCTGCCTAACTTGCCCCTCTAGGCTTCCTTACCCTGAATGTTAATGCCACTGTGAAGGGGATAATGAATTTTTTTATACTTGCTCTAAATAATAAAGCAGAGGAACTTAAAAGACCTAAAGCAGCAGAATCCTTATGAAAACTGGAAAACAACTGTCTAGCCTTTCCCATTCCACCCCACTTAAAGATAAATACCTGGACTTGGAAAGGCCTAAATGACTAGAAAGGGCCTCCTCTTTTTAAACCAAGCTATAATTTGCCAAAGTCCTTTCACATTGATTCATCAGCATATAGCATCACTGCACTGCTTGCCTTAACACTCCATAGTTTAGACAAGAAATGTGTGTGTTTCCAGGGTGAGAAAAGATGAAATAATCATCACAAGAGTCTGAGTCAGTGGAAGATATCTAAGGTCATCTGGGCTACAGAAGCCCAGAAGGAGGTTTACACCAACCGTGGTGATCTTTCCTTTGGATAGATCCTGGATCTTTTAACATGCAGCAATGACAAGCAAATTTAGGCTGGATTGCAGTATACAGAAGTACAGAGAGAATATAGTGCAACGATTCTTTATAAAAATCTTAAATAATAATTATTATCCAAATTCTCTTACCAAAAAGAGAGAAAAAAACCCACAAGTGATGTCAAGGTTTGGTTATAACATACAAGTACATCTGACAGGACCGGCTCTGCCTTTAGCTGGTGGTTAGCATTCTGCCACACGTTCAGCAGATTCCTATGTTCTCCTTACTGACACTTAACTAGCCATAAATCAGAAGATCTCTAGTTGCATGATAAATTATAACATTCTTAAATGGAAATGCATCAGCAGACAGCACCATAATAGATAAAAATATGACAGGGACATAGTGTAATTTTCTCAAGACATCATACTGTCTTAAATCAGATCTTCTATTCTCCTTTCCCAGAAGACTCTTAAACAATTTGATAATTATTTTCTTCCCAGAAGCATATGGTAATACTGGTTGCTAATATAGCTTTGGTCATATTTGTGGGAAATTAACATACTAATTACAAGAATTGTCTTAGAGAAACAACACATGCTGTTAATTGTCACGGGTGTGTTTCTTCTGCTTTTACTGAAATGGTAAACAAATGGTAAATAAATGGCACAGAAAATGTGTTACTGAATGCAAAGTATTTTTAAGGTAAGCCTGAAGAAATTGGAGACAATCAAGAACAGAAGTGAATAAACAGGTGTTCTCAACACACATAATGTTGCAAAGGTCGATGCTGACACTCAGAGATACAAGGCTGAGAGCAGATCCTTTTGTTGACTTTTTTAGTAAGGCGAAAAGGGAAAGAGGCCCTAAAAATCTATCTGCAAAGCATTTTAAGCCAGGTAGGATTCCACACAAGGCTGGGTGGCAAACAGCCAGCTGGAAGGTAGCTGTGGGATATGCACGGAGACTGCCTGCCAGGGCGACTCACACTGGGAAGCGCTGGAAGCTGCAGGCGTGCAGTAGAGCAGAGCAAACTGCAGATCACAAGCTTCAGAAGTCCTCTTGAGGTATCCGTCTAAACACCTTAATGTTCCTCAGGCAAAGGTATAGGTTTCTATAAGCAGGTCTTCTTTGCCAGGGACATACTGTGGCCAACAAAACAGCTCTTTCAACAGAGATTCTCCAAAGTTGTGTCACTATAGCAGAGCAAGGTCATGTTTTTCCTGCCTTTCCTCCTTTTCTCTGATTATTTCCCAGTAGGAGCCGTCAGGCAATTTAGTCTTATTGGCAATGACCACATTCAAAAAAGCACACCATTCCCCCAATTAGCAGACTTGGAGGATTTCAAAGAGGGACATTCGTGACAAATCATTGTAGCATGATACAGAGAAGAGGTTTTCCCCTGAGCTAAGGATGCTGTGCAGCACACTACACTTCACTGGAGGTGTGCATGCTGGAGGAATGTTTATACAGGAGTGCCTTCTAAGTGGTAGAGGACAGAAGGCCACAACTCAGTGTATTTCAGGATGCCCAATGCATACAGATATAAAAAGGTCTTTGAACATTATTCCTTCACAGGAAAAACAATGCCTTTCTTTAATAGGAAATTCAGAGATTTTTCTTGCATTATACTATAATTTTCCTTAAAGGTAGTTTTCTTTATATCTATTTTTGTGAGCAAACATGACTCAGGGCAAACGCTGCTGGCCTTGTACAAAAGTCGCTGATGTCACTACCATTAAAGCTATGAGTAAAACATGCAGGATTGAGCCTACTGTCAACTGGAGTTAAGTGCCATCCACTAAAGGGATTTATTTTGTTGTACCAATTTTTAATGCAAGATGATGAGCACTCTAATTATCAGATTTTTTTACAGTTGGTTTTATGTATACTGTCATAAAACTTGGCAGACACAAATGGAAGAAATCACTGCCAATAATATATTTTACAAAAGATCACTCTGTTCTTTACCATTGTAATACAGGATTGACCTTTTTTGGAAAAAAAAATGCCTCCCACATTTAATGCTTTACCTTTTCTGAAGCAGAACATATCAATGCTGAATTTCATATGAACTGAATGCCATAATGTTGTCGTCCCATATGTTCCCAACATACACATCTTTGTGTATGTTATGGAAAAATTAACTGATGCCTATACATTTCAACTATCTGAATTTTATCATAGGTAACTTACTTTTCTTTAAGCCAATTACTTATTGCTAGCATATGAATACATCTATGCTATAACAAAGAGAGAAAAAAAAATAAATGCAGAGATAGGCAGGCTGGTCATGAATTGGTTATTATAATTAGTAGTAGTGGCCTGGATTTCGACAGCAGTTAATTCCTTTTTGACTAGGCTATTCTGCACAGTTTACTACATGGCTAGGCATCTACACTCAGCTTGCAAGCCAATTATTTTTTCAGCTTACACATCGCTACAAAACCTGTGTTCTCTTCTCATACTTTCTGTACTTTATGGTTCAATGCAATAGAGTTTGATGGTTTTTAGCTGTTGCTCATAATTATACTGTGAGCTGGATGCCATCCAGTGGGATTTAAGTGCCTACATATGATTGAGGAATGGAATCTTTCCTGCATGTAGGAAAGTTATATGCTCAATTTCAAATAAGCTATTGTAATCAAAGTGGTTACAAAAATAATTTTGAATGCATTTAAACTGCAATGAAACTGCATTTCTAAGAGAAAAAAAATCCCTATTAAAAAAAAAAGGATACTCTAAAAATGAAGATCAAATGTAGATTCCAATAAGCATAATCACTTTAACTAGCTCCTTCACAAATGGCATTGGTTGCAGTATCAGTTAAAAGAGTAAATGGAGTGAGAACATTTAAAGAAAAAATATTTCAGCCTCATATCATTCTCTAAAAGTCATCCACAGTTTATTTTAAGGATCAGTAGTAAGAAAACTTTCAATTCAAAATTCTTCTCTAGAAGAAATGAAATTAAAAAATAGATGCAACTTTTATAGGTCTGCTATTTGCCATAGAAGTTCTGATTAAAGCTGAGTAAATCCACAAGGTGAAGCAGCCTCCTTTTCTAAATAGCATCAGCTGAATCTTACAGACCTACAAAGAACCTGGTCAACCTTAAGTAAAGCAACAAGCACACAGCTTTTATCGAGAGGAAGCAGCATCTGCAGATGTACAGCTGTGCCTCACTGCCAAACAGGTGTTTCCACTTCTATTTGCTGGTTGACATTTGCTTCCCTCTGTTTTTACTCTCCTCCTCACTTACAAAACATTACCCTTGCAGTACATGTTTGATAGGCCACAGGGGGACTGTCTGACAAAAAGCAGGTTTATATTTGGTGGAGAGGGGAATGCTAGCCAGCATGTGTGCTGGCACTTTGCACAGGCTGCAACAGAAAAGGCTGAAGCATCCCAGCTCGTGCTTATAACCTTATACTCTGTGTGGAGGAGGCGAGGCACCAGAGACCAACTCTCCTCCTCATCTAACATCTTTCCCAGAGCTGCATTGTTAATACATTTGGCTAGGCCTCTGAATTGGCCTTGACACCGTATTAACATTTTCTGTGGGGGCTGGAGTAGGCCTTTGCAGCCACTTGCACAAAGCTGTCAAGCATCTAAAGGTACAACTCAACACCAAGTGAAGTTGTGAAAAAATGTCGTCATATCAACCTGGAACTCAAAGTGAAGGAGATCTGAGTACCTCCTCTTCTCAGATGCACTGGAATCACCATGGGAAATTACCTAGACCTATAACACACTGGCATCTAGAGGAAAGAGGTTTGCATTAATTTGTAAGTCACAGACTACATTACCGAGAAGAGATGATGTCCCTAATTGTGCTGAGTAAAACCTAGCACAGTAACAATGCCAAATTGTACAAAACCACTAGTTCAGAGAACAACAACGAATGAAGGCATGAGCTATCAGCAGGCAGTATGCTCTTTTGCATATTTCCAAAAAATACTTGGGACATAAATACCATTAACTGAAATTTTTGTTTCATGCACTGGGATGGGATGAGGTTTGTTTGTAGGACAATCCCTCCCATGCTGCACTCGCCCTCTGAATAGTTCTTTCTAGCCAGACATGTGCTGCAGCATCAAACATCGCACCATCATTTATCTTACTTGATATCTTTGTTTTACTTTCTGCCCCACAGCTCTGTGAAGGGTAGGCAGCCAAATGTATATTTTTAACTCCTAATCCATTTATTTTCCCCCTCATACAGATTGAGGTTTTGGCAACGCTTCATATCACTCTTATTATTCAGGGTCTAATCCAAAGAAGCCAGCTGATGTGGAGCCTTGTTGCTTTGCTTGCTCTTGATCTACGTGTAAGAATACAATGTGCAAGTCTTGCATGGCCATCTTCTCTTCAGATCATCTCAAAAACTTACTGACTTGCTTTTTCTGAGACCTTGTGGGCTGTCTTTAATTAGTCTCTGCTTTTCCAAATGATGCTCTGTTATTTTCACAGTGTTGTACAATCGTGAGCAACACTGTGCATGAGTTTTCAGCCAGGTTTCAAACTAGTTAATATAATTTTTTTATCCTTAGGAATGTCAGTAACAAATGTCAACATGTCACTAACATGGCTTTACTCCATGTCTGCGGTCTACAGTCGAAACAGCAACCTGCTGCTAACGGAATGTGTGACTATTACAGACTTTTTTAGGTTTCAGGGGCTCAGGAGTAATGTGCCATGAGAAATACTGGTATGTAGTTCCATACTTGTCCTCTTTCCTCTTAGGATTTATTTGATGTGAGAAGAATTCACTTTTTTTTTTTTAGTGAAGACATTTGTAAAAATATTTAATTACTCTGTTATCACCACCTGTTTCCTATGTAGGAAGTGATGTGCCCCAGTCTGAATAACCTCAGTGGGAAGACCAGTAGAGGCATTAAAGAAAGCAGTACTGTGCCAAGATCTACACCAGAGACAAAATGCGAGTTTGCAGACATGGCAGCTGAGAGATGTTTCCTGTTCTGAAGTAGAGTAACAGCTTGTGTTCTCTCTCAATTTCATAAGCTTTTCTATTTTAAGTGGGATAGAAATGAATTTGATAAGTTCTGGACTTTCCCCTATTCCTGACATTACAAAATGGGTTTTCATTCTAAAATTAGGAAAAAAAAAATTGACATTAGAGATATCTGTGGAAAAATAACTGTAGAAAAAAATACCCTTTGTAGATTTTGACCCATTTCTAGGTAGGAAGCATGACACCCCATTGCATCCTAGAAGACAGACTTCTTGGTGAAACTGTATCTTTTATGATACACCTAAAGCAATCTCTCTTTTCTGTCTAAAACCCCAGGTGTGAGGTCCTGAGTTACAACCCTCATAATATATAAGTTAAGAAAATGCAGCTTACATTTGATTTGAATCGCTTGTCATTTTGATATAATGAATCATTTCAATTTAGGTTGAATCACTGCAAAACACTTAGCTAACACTGACATTTTCCAGGAAAAAGCTTTTTTCTTTTAACTAGACACAGTTACCTAACAAGCTCAATCCAATAACATATTCTTCTGCAGGTAAAGAACAGAGACATCTGGATTCACACACATAATAAAATCAATACCACAGCTTTTAAACAGAAGCAAATTTACACTTTGACCTTTCTATTCATAGGTTGTGGTTTTCTGGCTTTTTTTTTAAAAAAAAAAAGAATGGAACAAAATGGAAAATGAAAAGGAAAGAAATAATTTGATGGTGATCACGTAAATATCCTTTTAATCAGATAATTATAAGCATATAAAAGATAGGCTTGACATACTGTTCTTTGTTAACAGCATAACAAATTCAATAGAATTCATTTATAAAGTAATGATGGATATATTAAAAAATATATTTATTAAAATCTATTCTCCTCATAGAGGAAGACAAAAGTTCTTAATCAAATTGCTTCTGAAAGGGGAAGACTGCACAAAATTCAAGTTCTTAACTTCTTACAGTTTAGCTATGAAAAATGAAACCCTTCTGCAGAAAGTGAGCATGTAGAATGATTTTTAGTTATACTTTGATTGAAATATTCAAAGTCAGGTGGTTGAAATAAGTTTTATGCACTTCACTGGGGACTTAAATCAAGGCTTTTTGAAAAACAAAATACTGGAAGCCTATAATTTTCATATGCTCCAATCGAATCGGAGAAACCTTAGCATTTTGGAGTGCTAAGCATATTATCTAGTTTCCTTAAACACATAGATTGTTTGCATTGTTCATCTGGGCACCTAACTCTGGATATTTACCTTTCATCTTGATTTTTTTTTTTTTTGTAGATTCTGGCACTTCTACTGAGCCCTGTACTGAGTTCAGTAGCACAGGATATTTTTGCCTGCTAGCTTAGAGGTCATAACCCATCTAATGTGAATCATGGAATAAATAATGAATAATAAACAGATGCAGTCACCTTCTACTGACATAAAACCTGTAAATATGCAGTGCCAGCTTCTGTTATTGCACAATGAATTATATGACTCTCTTGACTTCAGTGCATGAATGACTATGACCTATCAGATTAGTACAATCAGTACAGCGGCCAATGAATTGGCTGCAACATAGCTGAAATAAATAGTAGTTCAGAAGTGGCACTTTGAACCTGTGGCAAGGAATAATCAAGTAGTATCATTACCAGTATGAAGTTTGAATTTATTACTCAGCAACACATCTCATGAGGGAATTAATATTCTTAATATAATGTTTGGGGCAACCTTTAGGCAAACAAATACTTACTAGTGCCTATGAGTTTTTTTCCAGCAATAGAGACATTTTACAGAAGTGAATCTGAAAGAGGCCTTGAAATATCCTCTAAGTCAGGCCTCTGCTCCTCAGGCAGCATCAGCTGTGAATGTCCATGCTAGGAGATATTGTTTAAGCCAGTTTATTTAAAAAAAAAAAACCCAATAGTGGAGATTTCAGTCTCTTATTCCAGCCTTAATAATCAAAATGTTTTCTTACTAACACAAAACCTTGCTGCAGCTGAAATTCAGCTCTCCTTGTCATATCCTAGTGGACATAAAAAGTAGTGTTATCATATAGCTTCTGTAGCCTCCATAAGTTTTTTCTTTGTTAAAGCAAATCAATGTTTCATCAACAGTCTATATCATTAACTAACTAACTGACTAACTAACTTCTGGATTCAGGATGATCTTTCTTGAAGTGGATACTCTTTGACAGTCCAGAAACATCGCCTTAGCCAAGATGAAAAATATGCATGGATTTTCTGCATATTCCCAAATATATCTCATTACATTAGCTTTTCTTCCCAACAGTGTAACATCATTAAATTTAAGTAATATCCTTTAGGATATCATTTGGTAGTTAAACACCAGTCATTACTATAAGCATAATTTCCAAGACTTGCCTTGTAAAGCTCTTGGATTAGTTATGTCTATCATCTCATTTACACCTTTGACATTCTGGACTCTAATCACTGATGTATTCAAGATGACATCTAGTCATTGTGTCAAGAAAATACAATTTCCTGTGTAATTTTCAACACCTTCTCATTTTACTTTGAGAGGACAAGTTACACAGAGGTGCAGAAGAAAGCCAAATAAGGATTGCAAATACAGGGATGAAAGACAATGTAAGAAAGGGTTAATTACAGCTAGGGAGAGGGTACCCAAAAAGCTGGGGATGGAAAGGGAAGCATTGAATGAACACAACCGGAAACAAATAGAGCCATGAAGGTTATAAACCTTTGCATTCCTGCTATATAAGGCAAACTAGGTCAGGATTTGATTCCGTTTAGGTTCAGATAATATGAAGACTTGATCTCCATCTAGCTTTACTCTATCCTACAGTTTGCTTGTGCTGGTTCTACCTCCAATTTGCTACAGAGAAAATAATTTAAAAGATGGCTCAAGTACCAAATTTATTTTAAAACTTGTTATATTGGAGCTCAAATGCATAATTTTCTGGGCTTAAAACCAATAAACATAGATGAATTTGCCTTTTGGGTCACCAGCATTGTAAATCCTCAGCTTCTTGGAAGATTCTCTGGGGCTGTTAACAGTCATCCTAAGACTGTTTGAATAAATCCCATGCACTAGATAAGCATGGGAAGGCAGCAAAGGCCAGAGACTATATCTACCCAGCTTAAAAGAGTATAACACTGGGCCCTTAGCATCCTGCACCCAGTTCTGAGCAGCCAGCTAACAAAGCAGGAACAAGCACTCTCCAGCTGCAGCTGTAAGCCTCATTCCTATCTCTAAAATCCTTCCTTAGCACTTGCAATATAATTATCATGGCAACCAGGAGTATTTTTACCTTATAACTCTGGTGGTGTGAACATGCCCTTCACATTTCGTGCTCATTTTAACAATGTCACCAGTAACCTTCAATAAAGAAATGACCTTACATTGTATGGTACATGTTATTCCCTGTTTGTTTAGTCATAAACCTTTGGTTCTGGCATGTCCTTGGAAAGCAAACAAAGAAAATAGAATCTCAGCCCCCAAGCGTTTTGTTGGAACTACAGTAACTTGATTTTAAAGGTTTACCTACCAAGATGAGTCACGAAAAGGTGAATAATAAGGGGTTTGATGACTCATTAAATGAATACTTTGATCAAAATTAATAACATGTATATAGTCCAGTATTTACACTGAATGACACTGGATGCAATCGGAGCTCTATATTTTTACTTTAAAATTATATTACATGTAAATTGCTTACACAGAAATCAAAATAGAACAAGTCAAATTATAAGATTATTGTAAATGCTGTCATAGTGAAAGCTGCAACAAGTATGTCCCACCTCAAAGTACAGACTTAAACATTTTAATAGCTTGGCAAATGGAAGGTGTCTTAGCTTGACTAAAATAGATGGGCAGTAACTTTTTGCATTGGCTTCCTTTAATATCATTGATTTGGTGCTACCACAGCAACTTTATTCATGGACATTGGGGTACAATTCTTAGTAGGAAATGCTATAAGAAATATTAACAAGACAGATTTCTTTGCAAAGATATAACTGAAAAAAATTAGTGCATATCTACATACTTACATTGATCAACACTGCTGAAAATTATTTGGGACTTTTTTCCCAGCTGGTTTTCATTCTCCAATTGGCAAATATATTGATTTGTATGAAGAAAAAAAAAAAAAAGAAAACCAATATGCATGATAATTTTGAATGAATACTTTGCATATTGGCCAAATGGAAAATCTATACCTATGTTGTCAGAACCAATTCTGCACATATAACAGAGACCCGTCTGTGGTCTGCCCCAGGTTTATGCCACTTCTGTTCCTTGGTTCTGAAGCCCTGTTTCTGTGTAGCAAGCTGCTGTGCTATTTTACGAGCACTCAACAGCCTGCCTGGCTAAACGTACAAGAACAATTGTGCTGCATTAGGTCAAGGGCCTAACTCAGTAGCTGAACCACAGTTAGAATCTATAGGACAAGAGAGACATTCAGTTGAATGGTTCTGATTGAATTCAACCAGATCGTATCTGCATTTTTCATCTTGCACCCCACAGAGTGCTTCTTTCAGCATTAAGTAACGCTGCCTGCAGCACTAAATCATCTCCTACAGTGTGAATGCCAATACCTATGAGACAGTCTGTGTTTTTTGATAATTTCTATGCTCTTCTGTGCTTCCTACCACTACATATACTCATGTTCAAATCACTGCCAGGAAGTGTAATGGAAGTTCCTGCTATTTGCTGCCAGGCTAGCTGCCATTACCAAGAACAAAATAACCCTGCTCATTCTGCATCCAGAGAGTTTTGGATGAAGCCGTATATTCTGAACACAATTTTGCATAAAGAAGCCAGCAGAATAACTTCTTCTTTAAACACTGTGAGCAAGCACAGTTGCTCCTTTGCCACTGAACACAGCTCACCTGAGGAACAGGAGCAAGACAGTGCCAGAATTGCAGAGCAATCCTCAGAACATTCCAGAATGGATTCCAGTGTATAAGTATTCTGGGAATCTGAATAAACTTTGACATTTTTCCACCGAGTATTGCAAAAGTGCTCGAAATCTTAATAATTTAAGTGCATTTATGATTAATTTATGTGTCACGGAGGCTGACTAAAGGCCTGCTGTCCAACTCTGAGCACCCTGCCTTGTGTTTTCATAGATTTAATGAGAATGTTGAGGTTACAAGGTATGAAAATGAGGCCTTTAGCTGGAGAACTAAAAAAGAAAACCCCTGCAGATCAGGATGCTGAGATTTGCATATTATGATAACAAGTATGGAGATACCAAATAACTGCTGTATATTTCCCATTTCATGTCTTGGAAAACTTGAATAGCACACAGTGTGTGATTTAGCTCGGAAGTGACAAGGCTTGAAAGAGATATGTCTCTTGAGTATTGGCATCCAGCATGTAACTGCAGACAGCAACTTTGGGACGTTGGGCAAACAGGGTGTCAGATAAAATAACCAAATATAGAATATGCATGTGATCTGAACAATACTGTGATGCTTTCTCCAGGGTTCTTACATCCAACAGTGGCATGTAAATCCTATTTTGTCGAATTTAAAGTGGATTTTTGACTGGATAGATTGCAAAGATTAACAATAAACCTCCATAACTCTGGCAAAAGCTGTTACTCCTTTCATGCTGTTTGATTTCTGCATATGCATGTTAACTGATACAGGGGGACGTAAGCACATAACTCCTATTACAGTTCTGGGAGTTACATATGACAGACAGCTTTGTGATGTGACTGTAGCTGGGAGGGTTTATGTGCTTGAAATAGTTATATTTTGGTAGGAAGAAAAATACTGTGCTACTTGAACAGAAGGCCATCTCAAAGTGAAATTGCTCAGACTAGTTCCACCTCACACCACTAGTTAGTATGTAAGCTAAAAATTTCTTAATTTTTCTTTTCTTAGTGACCTAGGGTTTTTTATGGGAATCCTTCCTAACACACCACTGCAGGTCTAAGTTAATAAATGAACAGAATAAAATTAATTTTAATATCTGGATGTAATCAGTCTGTTAATACTTTTTTATTTAGTACTGCAACTTAAAGTTTCTTCAAAAAGACAGGGACTGAAAGGCAGAGAGAGCTGTATGTGCATTAAAAATTATCTGGAAAAATAAAGGATCAAAAAAACAGCAAAAAATAGTTGGGAAAGAGTTTTGCATGAGCAAAGAGGTAGAGACACAGGTTCTTCCTAGTATGTCTTTCTTGTAGTAGAAAAAGGGTCCTTTACTTACGGATCAAACTCAGAAGGAATGCAGGTACTGCAGAGCGAGCAGTTCCATGTCAGATACTTTGCATGACACCGAAATGCAGCAAAATATATAATGGGATTTTTTTGATTGATATTTGCTATATAGCTATACTACTTCATCTTTCTACACTGACAGAAAATCGACATAGCTGGGATAACAGAGACAACTGTAGGTACTGAGGGAATCAATGCCCATATGAGTTCTTTCTCGTTTGCTGTGGGAATAGGCCTAAAACAACTAAGAGATGAAACAATACTACTTTCAAAACTGATCTAGGAATACTTTTGACTCTCAGTAAACTTTATCTATATATATTTAGCAACTCTATTATTAATTTGTTGAACTAGAAAGAAGTAAGATGCAGCAAACAGGATGCAACAGTTCACAGCAAGCAGAACAGCTAAATAATTTTCTTTTCATTAGCAGGGATTAGCACCATGTCTGTCATCAAATATTCTGTCTAAGCTAAAGGACAGGATATTATTAAAGTGTTCTAACATAACAGATCGTCTGATCATATTCCAAATTTAATCTGCATCCATCTGTATGTTCTTTACATCTCTTTTATCCTGCAGTCCTCTGTAGAGTCACTGTATGGATGAAGGAATAATGCTACTGCTATTTAAGCTCATTCAGTCTCCACTGATTTACAGATCACTCCACTGATCTACATAGATCTATAGTATTATGTACCTTCCCAAACTATACAGCATAATAAAGTTTTAGTTTGGATTTTTCACATCCTGCAGTATTAATCTAGCAGGAGGAAGACAATGAAAGCACTACCTGTGTGACTGAATTTTATACAATCACTCATTAAATCAATTTAATTTTAACAGTTATTGTATTGAAATAGCTAATAAAAGCTTATAGCAAAAAAAAATAAAATTCCATGTGGTGAACAAAAAACTTAAAAAAAAAAAATCTCTTTATTTTCCTAAGGAATGCTTAAGACTAATTTTTTTTTAATGGGGAATTTAATGAGAAAGAACATTTAATAAGGATTACAGCTTGCTAAAAAATTGTAAATGCCAAACAAACTCCTTTTGTCTGACCATGTATAAAGTGACGTCTTTGTTGTCTTCTCTAGAGGAAAAACTATGCAAAACTTAGATTATCAAGACCATGTTCTTCCACAATGTTGCTAAAATAATAAAATTTCCTTTAAAACAGAATGAAAAGCCACACAATATCACAAATTCATTTCAAACTTCTAGCCCTTGACTTTTTTCCTCCCTCTTTTGTACTGGTGAATAAGATTGATTCTACGGCCTGTATGGAAATAGTAGAGAGAAAATACAGAGATTGAATGTCCCAAAACCTGCAGTTGCAGGGTGCAGTAGCATTTACTGTCTTATCTTGAAAGATGCTAAATTTGTGTAAATGTCATACCTTAAAAAGCTGTCTTCCGATGTTGGAGACTCACATGTCCTCCTACGGTAAACAACATTCTTTCCTACAAAAGTGAAACTTTTCTCTCATTTTTCTCCACTGAAACACATGTATCTTCTCCCTCATTATTATCCCTCCAACAAGAACAATTCTTTGTTTCCCAGTTCAGATTATTAGAACTAAATAATTTCTAAGTACATTAAGTGCAAGTGAGGTAGACACTATATGGAAAAAGAAACATTCTTTTTTTTTTTGTACACAAATAAACAGAAAAACAGAAGAATAGCATTAGATCAGGCTATAACCCCGAAAGTAGTATATATTGACAGTTCAGAAACATATACTAGAGATGAATGCGTAAATTAGGTTCTTCCATACCATTCTAAAAGATTAATTCTCTTTATTATAGTGACAGCATGCCTATTATTTTCATGACTGTTTGCCCCCTCCCTCCTTGTTCGAAGAGCCTTTCAGTAAATTCTGATATGAGGGAGAATAATGAAGCCAACTAGGAAATAATTTTATTCAACTAACAAACTGACTATATTTTCAGGCTACCCAGAGTAATTTCCTTCCACAATGTAAATAGCATCATTAGCAGCACACAATGCTCATCAATGCAGAATACACTATAGGACACAATAAATGACCCTGTAGCTGCTTTAACACTGAAATGCAGCTGAACGATTTGATAAAATCAATAGTCATTTACTGCAGGTGCATGTCAGTACCATGAACATTATTCTTTTTGCATAAGTGAGAAAAGCGAGAACAAATCCTAAGGGGAAAGGGAGGGAAATAATTTTTTAAAAAGGCATTTGACTCCCTGAAGAGATTTTACAAGACCTCCTGCGATTTTTACGGCAATGTTCATGAGTTTGTTGCTATTGATGTATTATCAAGAAAAGCTTTCCAGCATATTTATTGTGAGAAAGGGCTGTCCATATGGACTCACTGATCGTCTTGCAGCACATGTGTTCGTCATTTGGCTCTTGACCTGATCAGCTCCAGCCCTACAGCTGGACATGGACACTAGCTGCATGTCTTAGTTACCGATATGTGAATGTGGTTTTGCTGTGTAACACAGCTGGAATCTCCTGCATCCATGTATTCGAAGCAGCTGCACTTCAATTTCTGAGTTTGCTTGCCAGGAGATTGAGTTGGCTACTGCAGATTCAAGCTAAGCGTGAACCAGCAAGGTGTGAATCAAGAAATTTGAATACCATAACTGTACAGATGTACCACCTATGTCTGTTGGCTCCCCAAACCCTAACATCTGGAGTACAGCTTGAGTGATGCTGAGAAAATTCATACTAACACTGAACTGGGTGATAATGAGACCAAAATCCCAGAAAAGGGTGAGAAGTAGGCATAGAAGCCAGCTTTCTCTGCCATTCTTACATGTTGTGGCGCAATACTGCTTAATACTTTCTTGTAGGAGATAGAGCACCTTAAAAAGTAGGTGTGAATCTCAGAGAGACATTTACTGTCTATATGCTGCTAGCTACCTTCATTTCTAAATGAGGCTGTCTCATGAACAGCATGCCATGCCAGTATCTCCCCAAGGCTTACCTGGCATCCGAAAATCAGCAGCCTGGCAGCTGAAGAACTACTTGTTCACCTCTGTGACTGCAAATCCACACCTCTTGGTAAACTGCTATTTTACTGTAGGGAGAACAGGAAAAAATGCAGTTCTGGGTTTGTTTGTTTTTTTCCCCTTCCAGGATATAAAGGAGTGGCTAAAGAAAAAAAAAAATCAGATCTATATTTAAATTACAAATAACAAGATCTAAAGACATTTTTTTCCTTCTGTATTTAGGCAAACTTGTTTCTAATTTTGCAAATCAATAAATTACATTTTAAAAAATATATAAATTACATTGTTTTCTTTAGGCATGATAAATACCATGAGTTATTTCAGATAATACAGAGCATCAATCCCACTAGTCTTCCAGAAATAAAAAGTTCAGAGAGACTATTATTTGCAGGTGAGACAAATTTGAAGAACAGAGTTTGTCTTCCAGTGGACTCTAGTGGGTCAGATGAATGTTGGTGTCATTCAGTAGCAAGAAACAGGAAGAGCTTTTCTCTGACTGAAGGACCAGAAAGCACACTGAAACCCCACGACAGTCAGTATCCACTTTATCAGAATTATTTTGCTGGAAGGAGGCAGCAATGTATCAAAGTAAGAATCTTGTAACGAAATTCAACCTTCCTGAAAAGGTTTTCAGAACATATATGCACTTCAGATGAGGTATGGCTGGTAGGTGTTGGACAGGAAGACAAAATAAGTTCTGTTCCTATATCCAGAGAGACCACCATACCAGTTCTGTATGTCATGAGATATATGGACTAAGGAAAAACAGCTGTATATACGTTACCTGGTATTCTCAAGGAGGAAGATTTCACTCCTTTATTTATACATCTCAAGTCATCAGGGTTTATGACTAAAGTGATTTTAATTCTAGGTCTATGAACTCCTAATATTTTAGCACACACTATAGAAGTGCTGACAATGTTATTGTTCACGCACCTGCGATGCACACACACCACCTCCCAACCTCAGCCTAAGTAAGTACAATCTTTAGACAATCTTTCATATTATTTATATATAACAAAAGCAGCAAAAAACTTTGGCCAGAAGAGAAAGCGTGTTTCCAAACCAGGTTGCTATGAACATCTAGAAGAACAGAACAGAATATTTCCAGCTGGAAGGGACCTACGACAATCATCTAGTCCAACTGCCTGACCAATTCAGGGCTGACTAAAAGTTAACGCATATTCTTAAGGGTATTGTCTAAATTCCTCTTAAACACTGACAGGCCTGGGACACTGACCACCTCCTTTCATCTCCTGCCATTAAGTACACCATATATTCAGTGCAGCTGTTTGGAATCCGTGATCACTTGTGCTTGTTGGTATTCAAGAACATATATTATCAATGACTTTCCATTATACTTTAGATAAGAATGGATTTGTCTCTGCAGTGAAATCATGTTTCTGCTTATTTAGGACTCCCCATGCTTTCTGCTGTTGCAAACATGGTACAGTGCATGATCCAATTGCCTTGCAGGGTCCATCAGCATTCACGTAAGTGCTTCTTAAGCTTCAGAAGTTAAGTCCACAACTATCGTCTACTTTAGAAAAGAAATATGAATAACCTATTTCCTTCTGCCTTTCTTTCTGTAGGAAAAATAATCTATAATTTTTATACTTTCAAAAGTTCATCTGAATATGAAGAGACTATGGGAGAGAAACTAAGAACAGAGACTTGAATTTCTTTTCAATATTAGTACTTGTTTTTACCCCCTCTGTTAATGTTGCCCAGTGCTTAAAAAGAACTGTACTCACAGTGGAATATGGCTGTCATGGAAAGCTTTTATCCCAGGAGAAGCCAATATGTACCAAATGCATGTCCCACTTGTATTGCATGTAATCCATCTACAGTTTCCTCTAATTAAAACTAAGGTGGCTGATAAATATATTTTTAAATCCTAAAAAAAAAAAAAGCAAATTAGATCTTTTTTCTATTCTGAATATTTTTGAGGAAGGAAACAAAGTTGTTTCAAGGTGACACTACAATTTCTTTTCAATTTAACTTCTCGTTGAACTTCCAAATGGCATATCTAGATGTCCAAAATGCTCCATTCCAATTTAATTTTGTAAAATCATATTTCAACCAAAAAAATATTGCCACAAAAGGTTTTGGTTTTTGCCAAGACTTTTTCAAAAGAAGAACTCTTTCATTAAGGACTCTCTGAGTACATTTATGTCCCAACTGGGAGTTAAGGTATCTGACACAGACTCACTTTCACTTCTTGCTGTAACTTCCATGGATTTGCACAGATTTTATCTCATATCTGTTTTGAAAATGAACACCGATAGCTAGTAAACTTGCTTTTATTGACAAGTATTTCTAAAATCACATGGGTTTATCTAAGGGATTCCGAAAAGTCACTGCAGATTACATTGCACCCTGATCTGAAAGGCTCCACCAGCTCAGCAGCAGATCGTTCCCCTCAGCTGCGTCAGGAGAACAGCTCAGGCTAACACTCCTAGCCATTGCAGTGTAAAACCAGCAGGGTTAATGTCTTCAGCTCTCCCTGACAGCTGAAGGTAAGCTTTAACATGCTTTACACTGCAGCAAGGAGTGCTCATGCTGCTTACTATGCAGAATTCAATGGAGGGCAGCAACAAATCACCGAACAGACACTTACTCCTTAAAGTGCCACAGCCACTTCCTCAGCTATTGGCAGAGCAGAACCTCCACAGAATTCTACCTGTCAGCTGAGCAGTCACCCATTTGCACCTCTTCACTTATCTCCTGGCAAAAGAGATTTTTTCTTATCTTCCCAGTTGGAGAAACAAGGCAAGGACTCAATCTCTAGCATTTTACTTCCACAGCTGATAGGTTCATCCGACTTCCCTCTAAGAGTTTAAGCTGGAAATGTTCAAGGCCAGGCTGGATGTGGCTCTGAGCAACCTGATCTAGTGGGGGATGGCCCTGCTCCTTGCAGGGGGGTTGGATTAGATGACTTTTGAAGGTCCCTTCCAACTCTAACCATTCTATGATTCTATTATTCTATTTGTCCATCACCAAAAGAGAAAAAAAAGTAAAATGAACGTGTGCTTGAGCAAACAGTATTTTTACTCCGAGACACTGATACCTCTTTTGTGAATGGGAGCTTGCTAGCAATACCATCTGGGACAAAACTGAAATATGTAGATTGCTTGAGATTATTTTGTTGATGCAAACAACATACAATTCAAAATCCTCCAGCATGTTTTCAAACTATCAACAGAGCAGTTATTCAAACCCATCTGACTAGCTTGCAGAATAAAACTGTCTTCTCACTGAGGTACCTAAGCAGGATAAAAGCAATTTAATTCAAACTTTATAGTAGGAACAAAGAGTTAATAAAGAAATGCAGTATGGAAAGCACTTAAAGTCTATGAGTACATACCTTCCCTGTCTGCCATGGGTAAATGATGCCTAATTATGCCTTTTCATCAGGCTGTTTTCCAGAGAACTCTTGTTGCATTTATCATTTTTGAGCTGCCAAAAGCAAGGAATCAATCTGTGAGCCTCTCATATTTCTGCTTGGGCTGCCAGAAAGGGACACTAGGTGCCTCTTGGCAGTTGCCTCAGTCGCTGTTGCTGTGGGATGAGAAACAACATCAGTACTGCTTCCCAGCACACAATAAACTTCTTCCACAGCTTACACCTACATGGGCTACATCTACAACTCTTAGAGTAGAATGGTTGTCCCCAGTGTGAAATCTGCCAAGGTGACTCAACTAGGGAAACTCTCTCCAGAACACGAGGGATTACTGCCTAAAGGGATATAGGATTTATTATGGGATGCTGGGAGGAAGACAATTTTCAATGAGAGAAAATCAGGGATTATACAAAACTTCTTTTGGGGTGTTTTGGGGACGGGACACAGAAGGGGAAAGGAAAAGATCAAAACAGACTGGATTAATTTATAATCACAAATTAAATCTCCTTAACTAGAAGTTATACACACAAATAAGGGTTAGAAATGTGGCTATATACCTCATCAGTGTACTTGTATTTTGTAAAAGATTAATTCTCTGGCAGCAGCACAGAAAACAGACAGTGAAGCTCTACAGTAGGGTTACTTCTAGAACTTCATATGGTCACAACAATCAGAGCCCCATCAGCTGAAATAATTCCACTCTTTAATGGTATATTTATTGGGGTACTTGATCCATAGGAAAGTGAGAAATTCAAGAAGAGAAGGTTAAGAAGTGCACTGCGGTGCAGAAACCTGAGGCAAGAATTCAGGTAAGACTTAAATGAAATGATTTCGAGATGCTTTTCACACTCCGAGGATTTCAGAATGTGTGGGAGGAAAGAAATTGAATATTATCTGTTTTTTCTAGAAAAACTGAAATCTGAGAAACCCCTACATGAAGACTGAGAGAGTTTCTAAGTGGATTTTGGACATTATTAATTCTGCAGAGGTCAAGGAGTCACTTGTTTTTGAATTAAGATTGCATTTGAAGAGAAATCTCAGTGGCTGCTAATCTAGCAATTACCTTTGTGATTACCTGTGAGAATATCTAAATGATGTGTCTATCTCCCATGATTGCACGAAAGGGTGGAACAAACTTGTTTCAAGGTGAGAGAATTTGATCCTTTCCTGATAAGAGAGGTAAAGAGAGAGAAATATTTCACAGAGTATGAAATTGATTAGGGGAATATGCCTTAAGCACCTGAAGATAGCCATGAGGGAACTAGAATGAGCTCCTTTGAATAAATCACCAGCAGTAACACGCCTGCTTCCTTCAGCAAAATGACTTTTAGGATAAGTAGTAAAATGAAAAGACGGAATGATATTGGGGTGTAACTTATGCTAACTCTCATTTAGCTAAAGTCAGTATCTTGAATATCGCCTTATACAAGTATTACTAGAAGTTTTTAATTACTTCCTTGCTTGATAGAAAAAAGCGGAATGGTGATCTCTGTACAGAGAGGTACTGTCAGAAATGGTAGCTAGAAGGCTGCATTAACTGAAACCACTGTTCCTTGATGACCATCTATTCTTCCCTCCTCTCAGGATTTTGGAAAAGGTACTTTAGATTCATAGATGTGGCAGCTAAAAGGAGCAATTACCATCATCTGCTCCAAGTTCGTGCCTCCCACAGGCCAAAGAACATCACCCAGGAGTTCTTACTTTGTGCTCATAATTGTCAAGCTATAATGTCTTTCAGAATGCTATCTACTTTTGATTTAAAGACTTCAAATTATAGTGAGCCATCCAAAGAAACAAAATTAAAAGTTGGACTTTATAATAGCCATTAATATATTTTTCATTCAGTCAATTTGTGGGTGAGAGTACTATTAGCTTGAGGCACAACTGTATTTATAGATGTATTACTGAGAGAGGATGTATTTTTAAAGAAATTACTGAAAACATTTAACAATTTCATAGGCAGTCAGTGTAAAGAATGTCTTGTGGTATTATATGAGCACATCTATTTAAATCAGAAAACATTTTTTTTACTGAACTATGAAAGCTATTTTTAGGAAAATTGAAGAGTTCTATACATCTTTTTTACATGTACTATGGAGATGTATGATAATGATATTGTTTTATTTTTGTTAGAATATATAGGTTTCCCTGGAAGAATTTCTGATAGCTGTTGAGAGCTCTGCCTCTGGCTTCTGAATATATCCAAATATGTGCATCAGTTTCCTGTCTATTGAAGAGGTATTGTGAGATTTACCATGCAGAGATAAGAATATATTTATTTTCCAGTGATTGCTAAGTAATAAGCTATTTTAATTAGAGATAATGGCAATGTAATAATACTGTGTACCACTTTCAGTGTGGAAGCTTCATATTCCCTTGTCTTCACTAATATATACTCTATTAAAAAACTGGATTAACTAAATAAATCTGAATGTTCATTATAAAGTTGAACTGCCATTAGATAACAGCCTATAACTGCAACTGTGTTTTATCTTTTCACTTTCATCTGTAAGGTATCCACTTTTGACTGTGGTGTATCTGAAGTTCCTTTATTATTTATGAATATCAGTGAGTTGAGAGTATCTCTCAGGAGGAGGGGAGAGAATCAATAGTCTAACATTTGAAGTACATCTTTCACATTCAAGATTACAGTGGGTGACCCACAGCAGGTGAATCGCATGGTTAATGTCTCGCAGCCTGGAGTGTTCTTTATTACCTGAGCTCTCAGGAGAGCATGGGAGGTAGCATTATGCACCTGGGCCATCCACAACATGCAACCTCAAATTGCTGAATTTTTGCCAGGGAAAATACGTTGCCCTCCCAAAGTGGCAGTGGTTGAGATTCTGTTCTACATTGCATGACTTCTGAGTTGAAGACCTCATCTAGCCTTTAGACCATGAATTTTCCTTTATGAGAACTAGAAGCTTGATGCTACATGTGATCCCAGCTCTGTACTAGTTCTGCTGCAAAAGGTTTACGGCACATAGAAATCTGAAAACTCTCTCAGGAACGTCTGGATCATTTCAGTTTACCTGTCTGTCACTTCCGAAACATCACTAGTTTTATTCTTCTGATTCTCAGTCTCAATTTTGGCAGTCTTACAGATCTATTTAACCATGTTGCTTGCAGATTTCAAAATAAAAAGCATGGACCTACTGCAAAGCCTGTTAGTCAGCATGAGTCTTTCCATTAACATCAATGGACTTATTATTCCTACTTACTTTTTCTTTCTATTAAAGAGCCTTTTTAAGCAAAACACTCTGGCTTGTGCTTAATTTTAAGTATATATGTGACTCTTCAAAACCTGTAGCTTGAACTCATTGTACTTACTATAACATTAATTCCCTTCTGTTCAATAATTTAGTGAACTACTAGAGTTGTATTTGAAAGAAAAGTTTTGATGTAGCTCCCTGTATATAAGCATGCATTTCTGCGTATACTAATGCACTTAAAGATCAGGCAGTACTTTTTGAGCCTCTTTTGAATTTTCTCAGTACCAGTATTATGAAAGTTTTGACACTTGAGATTATTGGCAGAAAAGGGAGATAAGATAAAAATTTTAAAATAATTTAAAGAGATTTAAATATAAATGTCCATAATTGTGTATATTATTTGTCATTGAAAAGAAGTAAAAACACATTTTATTTTAAATAAGAAGTAAAATTATAATGTGTATTTTTTTGCAGTAGACCTTAATCTTAATAATTAAAACCTAAGAAAATCACATCCTGATGTTTTGAATTAGTATTTTAGCTTTTTTTTCCCCTGATGATTTTGATCAATGAAGTTGCTTTTCAAGATATGCTTAATAAAAGCTTTTTGTCAAGGAAGAATTGGAGTTAATGACATTGGTGTCACTGTTTTTGTAAATGAACAAAAGTTTCTGACAGAGGATAAATGTTTTTTACAAGGTTTTCGTAAAAAGTCATGCATGGAGTTTTTCAGTCTAGACACATTTTAATGCTGAATATATAATGAAAGAACAGTTGCAGTTATAGGCTGTCAGTGACAACACTGCTAGGCCTTTATAGGCTATGCAGCTATTACAGTCTTTTCTTGCGTGAGACAATGTAAAAGTACACACAACCATGTGAGATGTTTATCAAAAACATTCATGATTGTACTAACTTGAAAGCTTAGGCACCAAAGCACCTCAGTAATTTGAATATACTCACTGCCATTTTCAGTCTTCTCTAAATTGAGTTAGACTTTATGCATGAATGAAATCAGAAGAGCTTAGAGTACTTACTGATCAATTAGTACTATGCCTTTCTGCCACATCAAGGTACAAAAAAATTATATGAGGCAAGTATTAATTACACACCCAGTGATAAACATGGTTGTGTAGGCTTGTGGAAATCTGACAGAATGAAGCAAATTATCTATTTAAGGAAGGGACCTGTCTTACATTAAATCTTTCCAGAAATGTAAATAGAAGTTTTACATTGAGAAAAAAAAAACAACAAACCCCCCAGTTTTGAGCCAAACATGAAAAGAGTAAAAAGAGTATCTTCTGAACTATGCTAAAATAGTGACTGACAGTGCAGTATGGGCCAAATTCTGCTCTCACGCATGGGTGCCTGATTTCTACTGATGGTAATTTTATGCACTTACTAAAGAGAAGTAAACTTACCGGTACTGAGGAGGCAAGTTTTCCCTCTCTCTTGTGTTAAATGCCAGCATCATTTCAGAGAAGAATGGAGCAATTTTATGTCCATACAAAGCATATTCCAATTTATGAGCTCCCACTGGCAAAGCTGTTACTCATCCTGCAGAAGTTCTTCTCTTTATTCTATGAACCCTACATGAGTTACAAGCATATTTATTTGTATGTGGTATTTCCTTTTCAACAAACACCCGAGAAATGCAGTGCACTAATTATAATGTAAAATTTGTTTCTGCTCCCTTTTTAGAACAAATTTCACTTCAGAGAAACTAGGTATACAGGAACACATATAATTTAGACATTGACTTAGATGTTCTCATTTCATGTAACAAATTGAAAGACCTAACTACAGTATTAGCATTTGTTCCTTGCAGTCAAAAATCTTATTTTAACCAGTAAATTAATGGTGTAAATTTCAAAAGCCAATTTGAGATTGCCAGCCTGGATTTTAACATATTTTTCTTCCAGATATAGAGAAGCAGATACGACAAACCTTAAGCAAAATTCTTATTTCAAGAGTCTTTTGCACAGGCTCAGTTCAACAGCAGCAATCCTAACTTACCCCATTGTGAGTGCTAGAATCAGGGCATTTGTTTGAAAGCTTTACTTTGTAATTAGGTAGTCACACACATGCAGCTAAAAACAAAATCATAATACTTTATGCTGAAACATATAATTGAGGCTAGGACTGGGTTATGTATTTAAAAGCCACCTCTTGTCTTTTTTACAAGTATTTTTAGACTTTCTTAGTATGCAGATATACAGATGTGCCTACATTGTTGCTGAATGAGTTACGTCAGATTAAACAAGTGCTGCATCTTTGTTAATTACAATACTTAGAAGAAAATGGCAAAGCATGTTGCCACACAGTTAATATGTGGGTTTAAAGCTCATATTTGTACTGATGGGAGACTCTGGCCTGGCTAGTCAAGGTCCATATTTTACTATGAGGCAAGAAGACTCTCGCAAACCCTGAACTGACATGATAGGTTGCTGGCAAGTATGTGAGAGTGACAGAACAACTACACCGCTTGTCAACTGACTTCCTCCAGACATCTGGGCTCTACCCTCCCACTCAAGGGTGCAAAGCCAAGGTACCTGAAAGACAAATCTGGGAAGAGCTCGCTTCTACCTTGGTCTTCAATAATTTGGTTAGTAATACAGGCATTGGGATTTTTACTCGACATTATTTGCATACAAAAATGCTTACAAAAATAATCTGAATTGACAGCATATGAATGAACATAATTCAATGAAAGGCTCACTTAAGACAGCTTTCTTTGCTTTCGGCTTTTGTACTTGTTTCCCTTAGATTATCAACAGAGATTTTACATGTTTTGTTTCCTGTTTCTTGAGAAACAAATGAACAGTCTTAATTTTATTAGTATAAATTAAAAATATTTCTACTAGGTTCATACAGACTTCAGATTTTTTTATATTTTGCAAGAATAGAATTCCATGAGTTTCAGTGGAAATTACACATGAGAAGAAGTGAAAATTAGATCAGACTGTGGCCTTGGTCTATTTAAAGAAGGTGCTTCTTAAGAGCAGTTAGAATCATAGAATCACAGAATCATAGAATCACATGGTTGGATGGGACCTATGAGATCATCTAGTCCAACCGTCTTCCCACTACCATTGCTGCCAGAGCTACTAAACCATATCTTGTAGCTCCTCATCAAGCCGCCTCTTGAACACTGCCAGGGACGGCGACTCCACCACCTCCCTGGGCAGGCCATTCCAGTGCCTGACCACTCTTTGGGAGAAAAAGTTTTTCCTCATGTCCAACCTAAACCTCCTCTGGTACAACTTGTGGCCGTTACCTCGGGTCCTGCTTGTTGCCTGGGAGAAGAGGCCAAACCCCTGCTCATCACAACCTGCCTTCAGGAAGCTATAGAGTGCAATGAGATCTACCCTGAGCCTCCTCTTCTCCAGACTAAACAATCCCAACTCCCCCAGCCGCTCCTCATAAGACTTGTGCTCCAGATCC
>WHYT01013932.1:5933-38054 GCA_009806455.1 Tetrax tetrax | reverse complement strand
GGAGCCTCAACAATAGTTCCCGATTCATCCACACCGGTCTTCTTCCCCTATGGCTCGCCTTACGGCATTCAGGAACAGCCTGTTCTTGTGCCTTTAAGATCTCCATCTTGAGGAGCATCCAGGCTTCCTGGACCCCTTTACCCTTAAGGAGCGACTCCCAAGGGACCCTCGCAACAAGCATCCTGAACAAGTCAAAGTCCGCCCTCTTGAAGTTCAGGATAGCCGTTCTGCTAGTCACCCTCCTGACATCTCCAAGAATAGAGAATTCCACAATTTTGTGGTCGCTCTGCCCAAGACGGTGCCCAACCTTCACGTCTCCCACCAGTCCTTCTCAGTTAGTAAAGAGTAGGTCAATCATGGCACCACCCCTGGTAGGCTCTCGTACCAGCTGCATAAGGAAACTATCTTCCACACCCTCTAGGAACCTTTTGGACTGTTTCCTCTGCGCTGTATGATATTCCCAGCATATATCAGGGAAGTTGAAGTCTCCCACGAGAACGAGTGTTGATGATCGCGCGACTCGCTCAAGCTGCTCATAGAACGCCTCGTCCTTCTCTTCTTCCTGACTACGCGGTCTATAACAGACCCCCACCACGATGTCACCCCTACGGCCCTTTCCTCTGATCCTTATCCATAGACACTCAACTGTATCATTCCCAACCCCAAGCTCTTCAACATCAAAATAGTCTTTAATATAAAGGGCCACACCACCACCCTTCCTTCCTCGTCTATGTCTTCTGAAGGGTTCTTTTAAGAGAAAACTTCAGAGAAATACTGATCCCCACTCAATTTTACCCTTTTGTTTCCAAAATCCTCTAAGCTGTTTCTCTTGCTTCTCCCAGGACTTACCTCCATGTATATCCTCCCATTTATTCTGTGGTTTTTGCACCATTTTTTCTGCATTGCCACATAAGATCACTTACTGCTGATAGCTCGTTCCTTCTCAACATATTGTATTAGCTGAAAGTAGCCTCCCTCTTTCTTTCCACCTCATCAACTCTCTAACTGATTTCTAAACATATCCTTGCCTTCTCCCTTGTCTCCAGCTCTTAATTATCATCGTCCCTCTAATATTCATTTTTTAACTCTATCAATTTATTATTTACAACAATTCTGTAGAGCACTCTAGGACACAGCTATATAAAAAAAAAATAATCCTAAATATAGGCATGACTTTCACTGCTTGGAGGTGAAACATTTTGAAGTCAGCTGGAGCTGTGTTTGAATGATAGCTTTGGGTCCACACACAAAAATCCTCCTGCATTTACTCAGTCTCCATGGTTATTTTGCATTGTACTTAAGGTTCCCGTTCTGTGAGCACTTTGCCACTTGTAGAATCAGCTGCTGAAAAGGAATACATACAGGGTGTCAGCTAGTTTTAGTAAATTATTTTTCTTATTGACTATCATTTCATGCTAAGGTTTCTTTAATGTGAATTTTTTAATCCAGCTCTTTCATTTTTAATTTAAATAAGATATTTGGACACAATATTGTTTCTGGGAAATGTGCCTCTGTATTAAAGTTTAATGACTTTAGGCTGGGAAAGAGTGGAATGTGT
This sequence comes from Tetrax tetrax, assembly GCA_009806455.1. Classification (NCBI taxonomy): domain Eukaryota; kingdom Metazoa; phylum Chordata; class Aves; order Otidiformes; family Otididae; genus Tetrax; species Tetrax tetrax. The sequence continues at coordinate 36,496 of WHYT01013932.1, read as the reverse complement.
TGACTGGAGTTCCAATGAGTACTTCATCAGGAATATAAGTGCCAATAAGCAAATTCCAGGGCGCTTATTAGATCTGTTCATAAAGAATGCCACTTCCCCTCTGCTTGAGATGACATGAAAATGTGTATGTTATCAAAATGTATTCATAGATAGAATTGTTCTGGATTAACAGTAATCAAAGGGAAAAAGATTATGAAACCATATGCACCCTCATCTTTTTTATAGCGTGATTCCTTTAAGTCAAAGATGTTAAGAGTTTATGTAGGCATATGGGTTTCAGAAGATCTCTTTATGTCACTGGAAAGGTTGCCAACTGTTGTGTTATGCTGGGAAAGGAGAGACGCTGTGGCATTTCTTCCAAATCAAACATGTGCTTAATTGATCTGGGCCACTGTGTGTGTTCTGATCTTACCAGGGTGCGAGACTTAGCTCAAAACATGCACACATCGGAAGAGGTGATAGTTTATGGAAGCTGCTGTTTAGTAGTCAGACACAAAAATTAAATATTGTTGTTTTAGACTACCTAGAGTCAAGTCATGTAGCAGTTTGCTGACTAGCAAATGTTTTTTCCATGTCCCTTATGCACCTACAGCAAAATAAATAGAAAAGGTGGCAAGGCAAGCAGTGAAAATCTTTTTTCAGTGACACAGAAGATACACATTCACAGTTATTATCAGCTCCTTCTCCTAGAGGAGAAGGCCAAGTCTTTCACTTAGGGATTAAACAAAGCCTTATTTAAAAACAGTGGAAAGTAAATATCTAACTCCTGCTTTACTATTTCCAGGGGATTTGAGCAGCAGACTGTAAATGACACTAAATGACATCTTAAGGGGTAGAACTGATATTAAATACGTGCTGTGGAAGGAAGGTTTCTCCTGTTTAGATGAAAAAATTTAAATTTTTTTTTTTGCTAAATCAAATGATATTAGTAACACAGCCAAGGGAAATTAAGTAAGAGCCCTTTTTAAAAATTACTTTTCATGGGAACTTATATTAAACACAGTCTTACTTGGTTTTCAGTGAAGGAGTTTCTTTTGTCAGCTAAGGAATACTGGTTTATTGTAGCAATAAACTGCAATCCCAGACTGCTTACCAAAAGCCCAGTCAAAAATCAGCTCCACGAAGGACAGTAAGAGGAGCTAATTCACACTCTTCCCCAAGATAAGAGGAGCAAGGAAGGAGAGATGGCTGAGTCACAGTTTCTTTTCCATACTGCTGCAGAGGTAGTTCAGCTATTACCATATTGTAGCGTTGTAATGTCTGTCTTCAGTCAGCGCCTGTCCTGCCTGCTCCCGGTAAGGTACTGCCTTGCAGTACATGTTAAACAAAAAGCAATATTGTCAAAACAGAACAATAGTCAAGCTTGTTAGTTTAATCAGCATAAATTGAAAGTTTCCGTTAGTGCTTTTTAAGAGTTGGTAATTTAAATTAGAGCTGTAAGTTAAGATTCTGTTTTAGAAAGAACATGCAAACTATGATGTCTGGATTGGGTATACCACAGAGTCCACATAAGGACATATGATGCTCTCTTTCTATTTGTACCACACATACAAAATGTGATAATTTATAAGAAAAACCTTATTATGGTTTGAAAGCCCTGGAAAGAGATTAGCTATCAAGAAATTAAGCAATTTTGTTCTCTGAAGTCTGTAATTTGGGGGTGACCAGAAGTTTCTTTTAGAAGGACTAAAAGAGTAACAAGAAAAGATGTCACAAAGCATCTTCTACATCTTTCTCTCTGTGGAAGCTTTAACTGTCAATGATGTTGCTTTGAAGCAAATTACAGTCATGTTAATCAAATCAAACTTCAAAGTACCACAAGCATTTTAGTGACTGTGATTCATATATTAATTTTAATAGAGGAATTCAGCATTTTTTAAAATAGAATGAAATATGAAAGAAGCTGCAGGAAAGGCTGCCTTAGATACATTCCTGTTATTTCCTCCTAGTCATCCTCCTCACCTCTCTCCTGCCATAGACACATCATCAAAGGTCACGTTAACCAAATGCACACGTTTCATGAGCTAATGTGGAGAAAAACAAGAGTCAATCCAAATAGTGTATAAATGTTTTTCATGAAGAAAGATTACCCTTTGTTTGGCACACTACAGCTATTCCCATAGGAGGTGGGTGCCTTCCTTTTTAAGTTCCTGTTTATGTGAACAAGAACACAATAAGGAGACAAAATGAAAGGGAACACTAAGATATGTGAGAAGAGGAGGATAAGAATTGAAAACACATGTTGTGATAAGCCTGAGTTTATTATATCTTGGATGCAACTGTTAATTGAATATATTAGAAAGACATAAGGAGAAGCATGTTTGTTTTGTCAGGAATTTTTACTCAGCCTTCTTCCTAAGAAATTCATGTGGGTTTTTTGTTGTTGTTATTCTGACTCTCAGTTCAAATGCAGAGATAAGGTAAGTTTTTATTTAATCCTAGAATGTCCTTATCTGTAGAAAAAAAACACCTGAAAGACAGATTTAAATGTAGCTGTTCAAATTTACTGCTGTTGTCCTGGTTTCTTGAGAAGTAACTAATGTTTATGCAATGTCCGTAGCGCTTACACCAGTCTTAATTTTTTTTCTGATATTTTTCATATTGACAGCACTCACTAAAGTGTTTTGCTACAGCCTTCCAGGTGTCACTATTAAAAGCTGAATTATCATTGCTATTTTTTTAGGACTGACATAATAAGAGAAAGATGTGGATATTTTCTCTGAGAGTGACACATCTGCCAATTACTTTGCCTATCTTCCCCAGTCCATTAAGCTTTTAAAACAACAGAGGAAAGGAGATTTTAAATGGTTTCCTCCCAAATATCCCATCTGGTCAGGTTTAGAATTTAGTTTGTACCAGTTATCTCCATTTTAAAACCGTGTTGCAGTTTTTTGTTGGGTCCAAGTAGTAAAGCAACTATTTTTTTTTTTTAATACTTTGCACTGAGCAGTAAATTCCTGTACTACCTGGATAGCATACTTGTGCGAAAAGGGGTTTCCACAGACAGCAGTAAAATTTACAGACCCCTTGCAAGAGAATTTAACAGCTAGCAATTCTGGCAAAATATTGGCAGTGGGGCTGAAGAGGTATCAAACAACTGAAATGATGGAAATGCAATTTTCATAGTACTCTAATGTCAGCAAACAGCATTTGCCAGAAAAACAAATAAATACCCTATGACCTTAAATATTAACACTAATAACTCAATTAGAAACATTAAAACAATCTGTAATTCTTTGCCTCAGAAAACATGACCTTATTCTTACCATTAACATAACACTTATGACACATTTAGCTGCTTAGCACTCCCTGTGTTTTCAGACACTTTTTAGACAGACTATGAAGTCAGGGTTGGGGTAGGAAAAAGGGGAGAAAAATAACTGGAAAAAGACCAGACCATAGTGTGAAAACTTTTTTCTTTCAATACTTCAATAATTAAAGGGCCACAATTTAGGATCACTGACAGTGTAATTGAGAGCAAAAGCTCTGTACACAGGTAGATAATAAAACAAGTTGGGTGAAAGGGGATCTTTGGAGGTCATCTGGTCTAACCTCTCCACTCAAAACAAAGGAAACTTTAAAATTTGATTTGAGTTAAAATGAAGTAAGGCTGCTAATGGTCTTGAACGACTGAGATGTGAAACTCTCCTGGGATGGGTATTGCATAGCGTCTCTAGAAGATCTATTTATCTGTAGCATAAGAATTTCCCTTGTTGGAACTTGTGACTGATGTTCCCTGTCCTTCCACTCTGCATTTCTAAGAACACTGGAGGTCCAACTTCTCTGTAACCATCCATTAGGTAGCTGAAGTCAGATGTCTTCTTCAAATTGAACAAGCCCAGCCTTTTCAGACTTTCCTTACATATTAGATACTCCATTCCCCTAGACACTTAGTGGACCTCACTGGACTCATCCCATTTGGTCAATGTTTTTTTTGGGCTGGGAAGCCCCAAACTGGGCATTGTATCAGATGCCTCCTGAATGCCGAATAGAGAGGAATAAGCATTTGCTTCACCCACCCAGCTGCATTCTTATAAATGGAGCCAGTATGCAGTTAACCTTCATTGCCAGAAAGGCATGCTGCTGATGATGTCAGGATAATATTGGAGGATAATCAGTAAAATGAAAATTTTATTTTACCATTATCTACAGTATTGTTAAGATCTGGAATTTAGGCCAGCTCATTATCCGAGGACAAAATTTCAAGCTGGTGATGTACATACAAGGAAGACAATGTTAGTATTGTAAGTTCATGTAGCACTGGCAACAAAGAAAATTCAGATTTCATCATTCTAGATCATCTTCCTTCAATAAAAGGAAATACAATCACTCATCTAGACCCAAAGGGCTAATCCTGACAGTTTCAGAACATCATGTGAGATGCTGAGGTCCCTCAACTCCCATAAACTGAAAATCTTAGAGAAGAAACAGATTGGAAGACCTGCCTTGGATCACTAAAATTGAGTTTTAATTCCCAGATGGAATTATTTGCCTTCCTCATTGTGTCTTCTTTGAGCTCCTTACAGGGCTCTTTTCTATTTTTCCTTTGAAGTCCTTGTTTGGGATGACATGATGCTTAGAAATACTTCTGATTGCTTCTAGAATTCATTATAAAAGATCTTCTGGTTTGGAGGAGGACTTTTTTTGCAAGCAAGAGAAGTAACTCAAACTCATTTTAATAGCTGCTTTTTTTCTATCTGCTTACAATATGTTCATCTATTAAATAGACTTTAATCACAAATGTACCAAGCATATAGGAGAATAGTTAGATGAAGCACACACATGGGTAATAGCAAAATCAAAGTGCTTACTCTGTTCTCAATCCTCTCTTTTGTGCGTAGGAGACATGCATGTACTGGTATTCCATACACAGACTCAGGGGCTGATATGGCTTATGCAGGGCTTGTTAGGCAGCCACGCCTTCATTCAAATAGACGTCATCAGAAGGGAAAGGGGAGAGGCAAAAGAGTTTCATCTGCAACACTTAGAAACTTAAATCAATGCCAGTAATGTTTAGGATCCGTATGGAGTGGCAGTCACTGGCAGGTGATCAAATGTACGTAACCTTAAACTGTTTGCAGATGCTGCACCATCTCTCTGGAGCAGCATCTCTTCTGCCAGGTGTACAGAGCAGTGTCTTGCTGCTCTCAAGTGTCCATTATTCAGATGACCCCTCTGTGAGCCTTTCCCCTGCAATCAGATCCAAGGTGCACAGACATGATGGACAGTGCATATCCAAGCTCAGCATGGGACTGACAACTCAAGGACTCCCTTTGAATAAGGCAGTTACTTTAATTCACAGTTTCTTTGTGACTGCTTTCTTATTTCAGCACCAACTCAAAAAAGCATTTAAGCAGGTCTTAAGCCATAAATGCTCAAGATCCTTGTAAAAATGCCCCACATATTTGGGAAAATGTGTGCCAAAAGTTGCACACATACCTACCCACCTCTCAGAACTGGGTGACCCAGACACATCCTCAAGTGCTTTTTACACAGCATAAAGTTCTATTCTAAATAGGGACTCTCCTTAACTGGTACTTCTATGTGTGGTATATCCATCCCTCTTGCAACACTTCATACTAAGCAGCAGAGTAGCTTATGTCAGGACTTGGCAGTGCAGTGAGATCACCCAGGGAGACATGAATTTCCTCCACTCAGATGCAGAACAGTACAGGTTCCCATCCTCTTCCTCCTCTGTCCCTCTCTCTTCCTCACAATACTCACCATTTTCCCCCGTTACCTTCATAGACAAGAGTTATGGCCATAGTTGTGATCATTTGTGATCCACTGTGGCCCAGGAAAACTAACAGTTTTTAGGAAAACTGATTTGACACCAAATGAGAGTAAAGCAACCAAATGGGTTTACAAAGAAGAGTACAGTTGATCTGGTCCTGTGAATCTCCCTGAAGAACAGGAATACCCTGATCTTGGATGCAATTAAATTCCCACAAGAAAAGGGACGGCTTAGAGCTGTGATATAAAACAGTGGCAGTATTTATAGTGTTACCAAGTATGGGAGGATAAACATGGTTACAGAAAAGAGCTGGTGAAATCTGAAGCATTTAAAAATGTCACGGTCTACAAAAGAATGGACATTATATAGCTTTGTCATGATCGTAAGAGACAGTAGATTGGGTCCTCTGCATAACAGTTTCAGATTTCATTGCCAAAGAGTAATGTAAAAAGCAGGCCTAGATGGACTAATTGAAAATCTATCAAATCATTATAAGAGTTCACAATATGCCATTACAAAATCAGTAGTTGTGCAAGAAACAATCATAATACAGGCAGACTGCACCTTCATAACATTTCTAGCAGTTTGTGTCAGAATTCATTTAGGAAGTCTTTAATCTGTATATCTACATGTGCAGAATAAATATGAGATACTACTATTTCATATTAAAATTATCTGCTATGCCTGTCCTCTTGTATATTTGCCTCAGGCATTTTGCTTGCTTTTGAATACTAGAAGACAGAAGCCAATGATGGCAAATTCTACTTGGAAAGAGAGGGCTTCCTTGTATGAGAACATTGCAGTGATCATCTTACATCAACTATTGTATTTCTGGTGACTCCTCTGTTTCAGAAAAGGAACAAACTTACACCATTAGTTAGACAAGAGCAACAATTTTAAAATGGGTGCCCTATGAAGCTCATTTTGCAGAAATGACACATTCTTCCACCACTCTCAGAGATTCATAACCCTTCTACCAGATTAAACCAGAAGGGTGCAATTGATTAATCACTTCTGAAAAACCTAGCTTTTATTTTTAGTCAGTGCAAGAAGAACCCATGATTGTGATGAGAATCCCATATTGCAGCCTCCCTTTCAGAGTAAATTATGGGCAAAGTTATAAACCAGCAAAAATAGAGGTTTCTAACAGAGATGACGACAGATCTTTAATTATGTAGGGCATGAAGAACAATGCTGTAATAAAATTAGTGGAAAAAATCATGTGTCATTTAGTCTACTACATGCTTTAAGACTTCTCCGCTATAGATGTACCAAAGTGCTTGGTTATTGCTGCTCAGAAGTTAGTTGTCTTAGGGCCTTTAAGGTTGAAAGTGCTTTGTACCTTAAATTCACACCTGAATTTTGATAAATCATTACTTGAAATGACTCTATGAGAGAGGTAAATTATGCAAGCTGTTTTTTTAAGTCTGATGCAGCCAAGGCTTAAAAGTGAATGGACACTCCAACATACGCATCTGACTTGGGCAGGCTAAGCTTCGATGCAAGCACCAAATTGCTCTATGGTCAGTAGCAAGACACAAGCTCCTGCCTTTGAACACCAGCATTCAAATGCTCTAGTTCTGTCTATATGAGCACATAATCTGGCCCAACATGCACCACTATTAAATCAAAGTTGTTGCTAAAGCCTCTACATTTGCACTGGGTGGGGGGGTTTCTTTGTACCACATTCAAGCTGGTTTTCTGGACTGGACATCATTACCACACATTACTTTAACGTGTCCAGAGGACTATTTGTAAGGTTCAGGCCCAGAAGAGGCTGGAGCATATTTGGTGTGTATCTGGAGAAGAGCATCAGGTTCAATCTCCCCTAGAAAGAGCCTAGTTCAGAAATCCCCAAAGTACCATGTGAAACAAATCAATATGTTGGAGAAGGGCATGGTTGGAATATGCACCTCAAAAATACACTGCTGCTTTCAACCAAAACAGAACTGTAAATGAACCTGTGTCCCGACAGAAAGAGATTTATCATGGTCAGAAAGTTTATCATGGTTACTGTTACCTACTATCTGAAATGACCTTTCTTTGGTTATACTTTGATTTCCATGACATGCCAAACCACCACAAACAGAAGAGAGAAGTAATCCATGCTGTTTCAGAAGAATAGTTTGGAATACACTTTTCAGCCTAGCTCAAGAGTTTAAAATAGTAATATGTAGCTGCTCTGTCACCAAACTGGGTTTGGACATATTGTTGCCACAGATTGTTGTCACAGATGGGGTGATGCACTTAACTTTTAAGAGAGAAGTAACAATATATTTTGTTAATATTACATAGTGAGTTGACAAAGTTTGACAGTAAATAGTAAAGAGAAGAGAAGGCTCCTGAGAGACCTTATAGCAACCTTCTAGTACCTAAAAGGGGCCTACAGGAAAGACAAGGAGAAACTCTTCATCAGGGCCTGTTGTGATAGGATTAGGGGTAATGGTTTTAAAACAGAAGGAGGTAGATTCAGACTGGACATAAAGAAAAAGTTTTTTACAATGAAGGTGGTGGAATACTGGAACAGTTTGGCAGAGAGGTGGTGGATGCCCCGTCCCTGGAAACATTCAAGGCCAAGCTGGATGAGGCTCTGAGCAACCTGATCTGGTTGGAGATGTCCCTGCTCCTTGCAGGGGGGTTGTACTAGATGACCTTTAAAGTTCCCTTCTAACCAAAACCATTTTATGATTCTGTGGTTCTATGGTTCATTTATAAGAGTTTAAGAGTGGAAACATCAGAAAATATTTATTAGTTTAGATGAAGGGTATCTTCTATGTACACTTTTTAAAGTTGCACTTATATTTCCAGGATTGCAGGATAATAGAGAACCATATTTGAGCACTTAATCATAGACAATGATAAAACTTCCCCCAAATTTAATCACTCCCATTTCAACATAGTCTAAGTGCAGAACAAAATCTTGCTCACTGTGAATTTAGTGGGGTGAAACAGGTACCACAGCCTCAGCTGTGTATTTGCAGTCTGCTTTCTTAAAAAGTGGTTTTCTTGACAATAGAGAATGACAGTTACAGTGCGGTACTATTTGTTGATTCTAGTATGCCAGAGACTAAGCATTTATTTGAAGCAGCTAGAGGCCACATAGTCAGAGCCTCAGGCTCCTGAAGTGAAAAAATCAACAAGTTCTGTAACAGGCATTTACAGGGAGACTAGAGAGATGAAGTGACCTGCTGTTATGGAAGGTTCTAACCCTAACAGTAATTTTATTGCTCGGTAAGATTGCAAGAATCTTTCTCAGTGTGTCTGCAAGAGAAAGTTTTAGTAAAGTATCTTTGCAGGCATTTGAGGAGGAGTTAATTTCTGGAGATATTGTTTACCAACAGCTCCTTCTTCAGGTACTTATGACCCTTTTTTATTTCCTTTGGCCCCAAATAATTTGGTTTTGCTTGCAAGTTAAGAACCTTTTAACTAAAAGCAAATAACTTCTGTGTGTCTTTCACATGATCTTCAAGACATTAAGCACTGTCATGGATGCTTGAAGACAGAATGGTATCTTCATGAAAAGGCAAATTATTCCAATTATAATAGCAATCAGAGTCACAGAGAGCAAGACATTTCTCAGTTATAGCTCTTGTGAGACACTCACACTCACTCCCACAGAGGCACAGCAGAAGAAAACACAACAATTAAAATAACACTGATGTCCATTCCCTTTATAATTCCTAATAGCATGAATATTATTTAAAGACTTTGAAATGAATATATCTCATACAAAAGTAGCATAAGTTGCAAGTGAAGCTTTTGATTAGAATTCATATAAATACACTGCGATATATTTTTCACCAAAGTTTTACAAGTCAGACACAGATGTTCAAAATCATCACAACCACTACATGACAGCTAAGTCCCAGCCTTGATTACTCATGGAAGAGTAGGTAAAAATCACAATTTTTCAAGACATACAAAGTAACAGGCCGAATATCACACAGTTTCTATTCTTTGGACAAGCAATCCAGAGCTGTTATCACTAAAGCTAATAATAATTATTTACCTCAAAATACCCTGAGTCATCCCCAGATCTCCAGGAGAGAAATCATAGTTTTACAAATAGGAAATAGAGACACAGTGAAGGAACGGATTTATTTACTGACATTTAGTATGCTAGAAAAAGGACCTAGACCCACATTTCCCATTGCTAGTTTGATGCACTATTCCTCTTCATCTGAGTTTCCTTTAAGTTTAGATCCAATCCAGACTGTAGACTATACTGAAACAGCATCGAGATGACTGTAATTTATATGTCTGCCTTAATTTCGACAGGGCACATCACCTCTAAGGAGCCTAATCCAGGGTTTAAGAACCATTCAGATGAAAAAAAAGCTGACCTTATCTTGTGCATACCCTAGTCCAACATACATACAACTACTGGCAGCTTTTCTCCACCTATCAGTGCAATTTCTTGGACAAAACCAAAATATTCTAGCTGAGCAAATGATAGGCTCTAAAGTTTTTTGGATGCTGTTTACAAAGACTATACTGTTCAGTGCAGAATTTGTCTGTAAACACTGTTTTGTTCACTTACAGAGTTTGGGAAATTTTTAATGTTGGAGAAAAATAAAATGATATTTCTGTTAGCGTAGTGTTCTCTCTCTCATACTTTGAGGTACACAAGTAGCAGTTATTAAGGTCAAGAGGTTGGTGGAAGTGACCTCTCAACTAAAAAAGTTCAGCTATAACTACAGGCAGCAGAATTTAGTTTTCAAAAGCACTGCATGCCTGAGAGATACTTCTCTCTGTATTTTGAAGACAAGTCTTTATATTCAAAGGACAGCCATCCTGGTTTGGCACTGTGGCAGAATTAGGAATTGTGTAGCAGTAGCAGGAAATACTGACTACACATTTAACAGATTAAAAATACTATGATTGCTACTTTCATTTTTAATACACCTGTGTTGGGTTTGTGTAGTGGTGGGGGCTACAGGGATGCCTTCTGTGAGAAGTGCAACAAGCTTCCCTTTTGTCCAGTGGAAACGCCCAGTGCAGGGCAGATCTGACGCTGGCCAGGACCAAGCAAGTTGGCTAAGTGAATCACACCTCAGTGATAATGCATTTAAGAAGGGGAAAACAAAATCAGGAGTGCAAGCAGAGAGGGGGAGGCATGGGCCTAGTCCTCCAGCCTCCCCACGGGCAGCTGTCTGGGCCCAAGCTGAACTGAACAAAGAGAGGAGATGTGAGAGGAACAGCTATGGATGCCAAGGTCAGTAATAAGAAAGGGAGGAAGTAATGCTGCTCCTGGCCAAGATTCCCCTGCAGCCCGTGGTGCAGCCCATGGTGGAGCAGGTTGTCCCCCTGCAGCCCATGGAGGCCCACAGAGGAGCAGAGATCCACCTGCAGCCTGTGGAGGACCCCACGCTGGGGCAGGCGGAGGCCTGAAGGAGGCTGTGGCCCATGAAGGGCCTGCACCGGGGCAGCTGTTCTGGAGGGACTGCACGCTGTGGAAAAGGACCCCATAGTACAGCAGTTTATGAAGGACTGTAGCCCATGGGAGGGACCCCACACCAGAGCAGGGGAGGAATGTGAGGAGTTCTTCCCCCGAGGAGGAAGAAGTGGTGGGTGGCAAAGGAGTGAAGTTTAATCAGGAGTGAAGTTAAGCCTGGGAAGAGGGGAGGGGTGGAGGAAAGGTGTTCTTAAGATCTGGTTTTGTCTCTCATTATACTGCTTAAATTTTATTGTTAATAAATTGAACTCATTTTCTGCGAGTCAAGTCCATTTTGGCTATGACAGTAAATGTTGAATGATCTCTCCCTGTCCTTATCTCGACCCTTGAACCTTTTTGTAGAATCATAGAATCTTAAGGTTGGAAGAGACCTCCAAGATTACCAAGTAAAACCATCAACCTAACACCACCATGCCTACTACACCATGTCCCGAAGTGCCACACCTACACTTTGTTTGAACACCTCCAGGGATGGTGACTCCACCACTTCCTTGGGAAGCCTGTTCCAGTGCCTGATCACTCCTACCATAAAGAAGTGTTTCCCAATATCCAACTTAAACCTCCCCTGCTGCAACTTGAGGCCATTTCCTCTTGTCCTATCACTAGTTATTGGGAGAAGAGACCAACACCCACCCCCCTACAGCCTCCATTCAGGTAGTTGTAGAGAGAACTTTTGTTATATTATCTTTCCCCTATTCCTGTGGAGAGTGGGAAAAGTGAGTGAGCAGCTGCGTGGGACTTAGACCTGACCGGGGCTAAACCAAGACAACACCAGCATTCAAAGTTCTTTCCATCACATAACTTGGGGACTGTAGCCTCCCCAGAATGCCTTACTCTGGTGTCCATAGTTAAAGACTGGACATGCCACAAAGTCCTGTGAGTTGCTATGAGAGAAGCAAGGCGCTTGTGTACCTGTGCTGTGGTGGGTGGCTGTCAAGGAAGACCCACGTCAAACCCCAAGAGAACAGGCATTTCCTGGAAAACCACCAGCTAGGGTGTTTAGTGTAGCAATAGCTTTCCCCTTTCTCCCTACCTACATTAGCTTCCTTTTTTTTGAGTGCTTGTAAACTGCTTTGAGGCATAGTTTACTATCAGGACACATCAGCACTGATGCAGATCAGGAACTTTATGTTATTGGCACCTCATTATGAGTAGTTGAGACCTGTGATCCAGCTGATCTCATGGTGAGTTCAATGGCTGGTCCGGTGGGCTATTTGCTTTGTTCAGGAAGCCCATACTATCTGCATGTAGGTTTCATGTCTTACAAACACTGTGATGGCTTTCAAAGAAATGAAGTCCATCTATTGGAAGGAAACTAGCATTCCTAGAATGTATAGTTATTGTTCAGTCTGCTAGAAGAAGAGCTAACATTCAGGGTCCAAATGTTAACAATTATTGTTGTTAAAGTTGTAATAAGGAAATCGGAGGACTTCGATACAGCTTGCATTAAAGCTGTGTGAATTACTATATGGATTTTTTGTTAAATTCAAACCATTGTGTTTCTCACAGACTGCCTATAACCCACATTTGCAGGGCAGCAGGAAGAGCAAAACTTATGCTAGACAAGTAGAAAGGGAAAGGGAAGAAAGATGGTCTTGTTAAAAATGGCAGGGCCTATCTTTGCCTTTCAGAGAAAACAGAAGAACATTGCTGTATTTCGTAAGACATAACGGGATCCAGGGAAAAGGAATTGTTCCTTCACTCTTGTCCCGAAACACTTATTCCACTTCAAATTTTTTTTAATTTCTATAATGTATTTCCAATTTTGGCAGAAGATGAAGGCATTTGGGTCATAAATCAGGATATTTTATTGCTACATCTTCCTCAGACTTATCTGTCTGTTTGCTCCCAACTCTTGTGCTCTTTTCTACAGATCTTTACGATAAATATTTCCCTTGGTCCTCTTATTTGGACACTTCCAGTCTACTAGAACTTCAGTCTCTTGTACTGAAAAAGAAAGATGTTTAACAGCAAGGGACTGAGAACAACAATTCACAAAGGTTTCTTTATATTCTCAATAATTCTGAGGTCTCTTAACCAACTTCCATGTGACTTTTCCATTACTTCTTTACTCTATAGAACATCATATATTTTGTTGATGTATATGAATTACTGGATGCTTAGAGACATGAGAGCTAGCATTGGTATTACTTGTTTTGGGTCTTTTTTTTTTTTTTCCAGTTGGGCTAGAATTTTGACCATGAAATTCTGTCTAATACATTGAAAATAAGGAGCAACCAAAAGGTGGAAAACAGCGGACTGGAAATAGTAAGGTAAGGACAATTCCTTTTTGAAACAGAAACAATCCGTGAGAAAACAAGCTGATCATTTTAAGCTGGAATTTTAAAAAAACATTTTCTTATAAAGAGAATGATACGGGGGTTTATTTGTAATTATAATTTCCCTACCTTCAAAACAATTTTCCCTCTAGAAGAACTATTGTGGAGTGGTGACTGAGGAGGTTCCTGAAGATGACAAAAATGGAGAAGAGTAAGTTGCACCTATGACTAGACACATCATTCACAGAGAACTTGTTCTTGGACGTGAATCACACTGGTTACAATATTTTTATGATTTATAGGCATCTATATGAATATACGTGAAGTTCTATTTTAAAAATATAACTAAGAAAAACCATTTTTTTCCTTTTCTTTCAGGAAAAATTTCAGTAAAGTGCATCCTTTTATAACAGAGTGCATTTTATGTTTCTTTTAATTTACTGCACACAGCTTTAAAAATGAGTAAAGATTCAGCAAATTTTGGCAGAATTTGTCATACACAATTGTCAGACCTGTTCTACAGTTTAAAACATAATCTTTCTTTAGTCTGAAATCTTCCTTAAAAAAAAAAAAGCAAGACTACAAGAAAACGACACAGTATTTTGCTACAGCAAAGTAAGTTCATGAAATGTCACACGATACTCAATCCTCTGTCCGCAGTTTGAGATTTAAGCCCATTTTCCCTGCCCTTAGGTAGAAGCACCTTACACCTCGAGGGCTGCATGCATGGAATGAAATTCACGATCTGCTTCCAACAAGAAATGCAGTCTGTTCAGCACCATACAGAAAACACTAAAATCCTGTCCAGAAGTTTTCCTCACATTGTTAATGCTTACACTCCCCCTTTTATGACAGTATACCTTTTATTTCCTGACATCAATTTTATTTGATTATCTATGAAATGATTTGTTTTATAAAGGCTGAACACAGCATCTGTGCAGTACCTCACACAGTGCAGTGTGTACAAGATGCATACATAGACAGACATGAGACCTAGCTACTTCTTTTATTATGTACATATTAGAATATATATTAGGTGTATACAGACACATCTGCTAACTATGTTTAGTCAGTAATGAAAGAAAAATTCTTAGGGATAAAGATAGAACAAATGTCAGGTATTGAATGAAATTGAAGAAAAGGAAGGGGAAGGAATATAAGGAATATAAGGGAGAAGATCTTTGCAGTGATCCTTTGGGATTTAAAAAAGGTACCTTAGGATATAAGAAAGGGGTATGTAACTGATTGATATTTATTATATAGAAGTACTTAAAACCAAACTTGGCAAAAATAAATTTAAAAAGTCTTACTCTCAGATGTTCTATAATGAGAACATGGCAAACTTATACTTTTCTAAGTCATACCTATGATCAGACCAATTTCGTAGATATGTAACAGGGAAAAATGGAGAAAGACCCCTTAATTTTTGGAAAATCCAATCTGTTTGAGCTATTTTAAAATAATATAAAAACACTACTTTAGCACTGAGAGATGCTAATGAGTATATAATCTTTCTTCCCCCTAAATGTTGATGATATTATTTTTATCTGAATATTAGAGCAACAAAGACCTCTTTTAAGGATTGCACTAAAGAACGTTTTTTTTCTGATGATGAATACATCCATGCATGTATCACAGACAAATCAGCTGAGGAATAAATATACCAAGATCATGATAATGTGCCCTGATAGCTCATCTTATTGAGCTATTGGCAACTGGTAACAGAGTGAACCTTCACTGTAGGGATAAGTGCTGCTGTCGTGGGTGCTGCAATTCCACTGGTTCCATAAACTCAGACCACCTGGTATCATCAAAATAATCCATTTGGAAGTTCAATTTAATTGCAGTTTATGGATCTAATTGGTACTTCAAAGCTGCTCAAATAATTGCAGAAATAATCATCTGCAAGGAGTAAATGGACAAAACTCCCAGATAGAGTTCAGGAAAAAACATCGAAAAGGCCGCCTCTCTTAACCTTAAGATTTTATGTGTAGGAATGTCATTATTCAGTTACAAAAGCAGCAATGCCATAGGTATAAAATCCTAAACATTTATTCCACGTTATTGTTTTTTAAACTCTACTAATATTCACAGAAAGACACTTATTTTTATTAGGAAAAACTAGTCGTCAGAAATATAGTGGCAGTCTCAAGTACCAAGTACATCTTGCAGCATTAAGAAACTTGCACATTTTCAGACACACTTGTGATTTTATCCATAGGGTGTATTGTCCTGCAATAAAGGAACAGCCTCTTGTCTTAAAACCTGGAAATCCTACATGACAAAATGTTTACATTTCAATTACTATTTACCCAGAGTAAGCAAACATTTGAATACCAAATTTCTGCAGCGTACTTCTAAGTGTTGGTTGAAACTTTTTGAAAACCATTGTGTTAGAAATATTTACTGTCTAAAATAAGTGTGTGAAGACTGCAATGACAATTATTTTTCTTTTTTATTTTTTTAGATTTTGAGGAAAACCACGATGCCTATATACCTTTGTACCACGTTTCAGAGAGGTTCAATTATCAGTTGTTTTCATTGCTTGATTAAGTGCCTATTAATGAAACACGTCATCATGGTATCTTGCTGCATATCATGGTAGTTTGCTGTCATACCAGACTATAGAATGCTGAAGCATTTTCTTTCATGGTAAATTGCAATAATTTTGCTCTTTGAATGATCAGACCAGTTAGAATCTTCATATTATCTTTCTTACTTAAAAATAAGAAAATAGACTACATATGTAAATAAAGCATCAGCATTTCCAATGGTTCATGGTTATTTTCAAGATTGCATTTTAGGAGGTGGTCTGGGTGTGGGGAAGGAGGGAATTCAAAAGCAAGCAGAGAAATTTTATTTTATACTGGAAAGGTTGACACTGTATAGTCAGAGATTAGAGCAGACAAAATTGCTGAATTTCCAGCTGCTAAGAATTCTGCAGGATTGCCTTAGCTCCCTGGAAAGAAGAAAACATGGGATCTTTAAGGATTAAGGTAGTTATCCAAGTAATTTTGGAGGGACAGAGTCAAAAATCTCAAAGTCTCCAACAACCGCTCACAATTCTCTTGTGTTTGATAATACTGAGTTCCATCTCCATTTCCAACAGAGACATTTACTAGCAAGTCATATTTCTTTGTTAAGAAAAAACTGATGAAATTTTATGGTAGCATCCTACAGTCATCACTGTTATGGCACAAGGAATGAAATATACAGTGACAAGCTGTGGAGGAGCTAGTCTGCAAGAAAATAATAAAAGGTTCCAGTTATGGAAAATTTCAGGCTATTAAGTATGACGGTTGCACTCACGATGGGTGAAAAATCAAAGTGTTTATGAATAATCTGTGATACATTAGCTAGATTCTTCTTTGTACTCCTCTATTCTTAAAAACTCAATTTCATTCAGTGCTGTGTTTATGCAGGTATCTTTTGTAATAGTGTTTACAAACTGGGATGACATATTAGGTCATCAAGCCCATCTCCTCTCATCTGATTCAGTGGATTTTAATTAATTCATTGTACTAATCCATATTACTATGACATTAAAATGTCTTTGACACTATATATATCATAGACACTCAGAGATACTTTTCATAGAACACATTAACATTTCTACTTACTGGAATTTCTTTAGTCATAGGAAATAACAGCTACCTTATAAAATTCTCTAAAGTATATAGGACCTATCCCTTCAATGGAGAGAAAGTCATATGATTAAAGCATCTTATCTATGGCTAAATGAAGGCATTAATTGAAATTTAAATTTTTTATTTTGTAGAACCTTTATCTATATCCATCAGCTACCGTGCAGGTCGGTCCAGACTAGATTGTGCCAAGTGACCCACCACCATGATTGGCCATCGCAGTCTACAAGGGCTGAGCTCATCCTATCCATAGGAGTCTCTCTCCCTCATTCATACCACTACATAATGTTCTTCAAGACTTGTGGAAAGGATTGTTCTTATGATTTTACCCCATGAAAAATTCTGTTGAACTCAATCAACAGATATAATAGTAACTGAAAGGAAATAATAGGGAAGAAACGGGAAGAGGAGTCTGTGATTTCTACCTGCCTGATCACTCTACTTCTCAGAGTCTTGAATGACAAAGGGATTAAGTAGGTAAACAGATTCCTAACAGAAAACAGAACTGTATATAAAACATTATTTTCAACAGGCTTTGAATCAGATTCTTACAGATGGGTTAATATGAATTATTTTCCAGGCATTTACACCCAGAAATGCCCAGTTTTATAGAACATCATTCTTTCAAAAGGGGCAGTTCACCTGTATTTTACCAACGTTAGAGAGAAATGCAAATTGGGAAACAGAAAACCAGACAACTCAGCATCTATTAATAATGCTACAGGACTATTTATATCTAACCTGAATGCTGCACTTCTATAGCAATTTGTTTGATTTCAATTTACTGCAGTTAACATGTTTCTGTGAATTTGTAATGCATACATACAGATATAGACACAAATAGCTACTGTGGAGTATTAAATGATACTGGCCATATAAAATGAAAATTGTTCTTTAAGCCTAGTAGGAATTAATCTGAAAAAGACTACACATTAGTTAGATTTTATGGTCATCATTCACAGAAGAAGATATTGTTATTAAATTTTGCTGATCAGAGCTAGCAGTTTGCTACAGATCAGATTATGATAATTTACATGTTTATGGGCTGACAAAACTCAGAAGATAAACACTTCATTAAGTTACAGGGCAAGATTCTCACAGGATGAAATAATGTGAGTTCATTAGTTTGCATCCATTTAGGTCAATTAGGTATCTGAGTCTCTGGCATATAACTTCAGATCAGGGACTTAAAACGCCGCTATTCAGTCACCTTCAGATGTGAAGCTACTTTCAGGTACTCCTACAAACCTTGCAGACTTCAGTGTAATTATTAGCTGTCTTTAAAATTAATGATGAACCAAAGGTCATAAAAATAAATTTCATAGTTTGAAATTTTTCACCTCATAATTTCTTTTTTCTAAGATATAATTTTCTACCTGACTCTCAGATCCTGCTGGACTCTAGATTTGCTTTTAAGAGGACTGTAGTTGAGTCATGACTTTCAACTCTTCTTCCCATTTGACTGGATTTTGGAAAGGGTATTTCAGTAGTGAAATGGAGATTTTTATTTTTATTTTTTTTTCCCAGATGACTTAGAAACTAGATATTGGTACTACTGATGTTAAGACTTGAGTTGATTTCTTAGCATGAGCTGTCTAAAGCCCATCTATGATATGAAGTGCTGAAAGAGTAAGTCAAACTCACACAATCAAACGTTCAATTGTGATTCCTGTGAGGCCTGTGAAACTAAGAAAGGACAACAACTCCAAGAATACTGTGAAATCCTTGGCACCATGAAAACAATAAGAGTTTTGCTTTTGTGATCCAGAACAATGATTGAAATATTTTAACAGATCTTTGCACTAGCCTTTCAGGAGACTGTAGCCAAAACTCCCATAAAAATAAGTTTGCCACTGGGGGTTAGGAAACATAATTTGTACCCATTTGTGCCAATAATGTGCTAATAATACAGCATGATATAATATAATATAGTTAATATAATATATTATTAGTATAATATAACATAATAAATATCACTAAAACTAGACCTACATGAGAAATAATTTTTCCCTAAAACTGACATTTCAACAAGCCATCCCACTTTGACTCAGGATAAAAGCAGAACTCTATGAAGATTCCTGTGAAAAGTTAAGAGGTGGAGAAGACATTCCCATGTAGCCCACAGGTGGAGCAATAATGTCTGAAATGGGACAATAACACAGCAATGGCATGAAGCCAGATTTCAGCACCCTAGATGTGTTTTTTTAGGTTACTGGCCACTCTATGAACATGGCCTACTCAAAATCTTTCACAAAGTGAACAGGGCATCTGCAAAGACTTCTGAGGCCATCATACTTAAGAAGGTGGTCATGGAGAGGGGAAGTCCAACTTAAAAAGCAATTCAAAGCAACTCTCCATTTTTTGTAATAGGAATCTGTCAAGATTAGTTTTTGTGTATATCCTTTGCCTGCTTTTACCTAAGGCCTGATTGAAAAATGTTAAAAGAAAAATAGCTGTCAAAATTTACGACCAGCTCCAGCTGAGAGAGCTCTCTGGGATACACAGACATTCGTTTTGAGTGAGAAAATAATCTAAAACTTATTACAAGAGCTGCATACCTTGTGATATTGTGTGATAAAACTCTTTAAAACCTATTTTGCAAGTTGAAGCAATCTTTTTTTTATTATTAGCTAATGTAAAAGTTTGTGATGTCAACTGAACTGTGTCTGCAGTCTGAAAGAGGAGCAAAACAATTTCTACACAGCTCAAAGCCAGCACTGACAGTCTGAGCATGTATATGAACAGCCAAGACAGAGCTTCACTCATTCAGAAACGTGATATTTTAATGAAGATTTTGACCCTTCAGGACACGGGCCTTCCAGGCATCTCTCTAATGACAATGCAGACAAAAAGATTTTGCAGAAAGATTTAGTATTTCATCCCTCCTGCCTTTCTTGACAGCCAGTCCCAACTCTGACCTCAGATATGCCTGCAAAGGTGTCCACAGCAGGTACTGTACTGAAGGCTACTGAACCAGCGCCACTGTTGCAGCTGGCACTTGGCAGGTATTAAATGACAGATGGCCACGATCTCAACCAGCTACACAGAGCACTTTGAAAGAGAGACATATGTCGGTTTACTGTGCTTTGCATCTTGTCAAACACAAAAGACTCTGGGCTTCAGATACTTTCCCTGGAACATGCATTTAAATCAAACCTTTAACAAAGAAGAATTGTGAAAACACAAAAGGCCCAGCAGGTCAAAAATTAAACTGCATCCCAGATCAAAGCAATGGAGTGAGCCAAACATCTATGATTATAAAATGAAAGGGATTAGATCAGACTTTTTAGAGCAGAAGACTTCGAAAGAAAAGGTAATATAAGAAGGTGATAAATAAATAAGCTTTACTTAATTTCTAACATGTCTCCAAAGCATATTTGCCATTTTATTTCTTAAGCAACTATATTCCCTAGTGCTATTTTTTCCCAGAAAACCCTTACATACCCTCTTCCCATTTAAATACAGCACTGGGAGAAAAGCTGTCTATTTCTAAGTGTAGAATCCTCAGTCTACATACTGGAAAATTTTCACCAAAAATCACTCTTGGGCAGAGGACCTGGGGTATTCTGAAGCCATGCGGTTTGGAGAGCTGGTCCTATGGAGATCCCAAAGACAGAAAAAATAACAAAGGCCTTTTCTTGCTTGCTTCCTGAATTTAAATATCATGCTACAATCTGTCTGTGCTCTGTAAACTTATGTAGTTAATGATTGGAAGGTTCTTTTTTTTCAGACTGATGTTTGCATGTTCTAACATGACTTCCACAGTGATGCTCTGCGCTTTTAACATAAAAGATCATAGAACAGATTCAGAGTGGGCAACAATGTTCTGTACAACTTAAAATGGTTATGGTCACATAGACGCATGAGTGTAGGTGTGTTACACTGTATGTTTTTTCTTGGTGCTCATTTGCAGTGACCTGTAAAACTGCTGAAGCATGGGAATCTCTACTGAAGCACACCAGTAACATATTTATAACTTAACAGGAACACTCTGCTATATATTAAATATGCCAGAGGGAGTTATTTTGTATAGATAGCAAACATCAAGTCTTCATTAGCACACAAGCATGATGTAAACAGCTCGTACCCTACACAATATCACAACTCTAGAAAAATGTTCAAATACAGGAAGAAGGTGGTGAAATAATCAGGTTAGTTATTCATTATAGTGTGAAATTAGACCCCCAGACTGTGAGCTTGCAATCAATTGCATGAGTAACTTCACTCCTAAAACAGTCCCAATGAAATCAGTGAAAACGCTACCCATGAGGTACGCAAGCATTTCCAGACCCAAAGCTGCATTAGTTACAGTGTTGAAGTGAAATATAGGTCACAAGAAGTGGAAGCATTTCTGCCAACACTGGCATGCACTGGGGACTCCTCCACAGACTGAATTATTATATTACTTCTGGGATCTGCTCTCTTCCCTCAACAAGAAGCCAGGCTTAGCTCTACTAAGATGCAGAATCTAAAAAAGATTTTGAGTGGCTCACAGAAGATAGTTTTCCATTCTGCTTCATTGTTCAAGCCGAAGGAGCTCTAAAACCCTCCACTACCTGTCCCCATCCTGCTACACACGACCGCAGGAGCCCATGAGGATAAGAAGTGACATTCTGTTTGTATAGATCACAATCACCGAAGGTCTATTTATTCACCTACAGTACTTTTTCTCTACTTCTGTTACTTATAGACAGGTTGCTGGTTTGCGAAGAAAATTACTACAGTACATGTTAATTTCTATCTGCATGGTCTCTAACCCAATGACTGATGCAGAAAAGGAAGTGTGTAGTGTGTTTTTGTGAGCAGCCTTGATGTGGTGTAATACTGCTAGTTGCCAGTATTCCCTATACAATTCTGCTGTGTTTTAAGTGCTGTTACAGCCAAGAGTGACCAATTTCAAAGAAAAACTCCTAACATAGCAAGCAGAGATATCCTTGAACAATTGACCTTCAACAATCCTCTTTCTTTAGCTTATTTGCATTTGGCAAAAATGTTTTCTCTACAATTACTTTGTTTTCCAGTTTTCATACTTTCTCCTTTTCCACCTATGGTAGCTTCCTGGAGAATGTCTTCAGATACTTCTAATTAGCCTGCTGCAATTTGTAGCATTGCAAATTGTCCTGTATCAGTACTCTCAGCTCTTCCCCAAATAGATTTTGTCTAAGCCTGAACAAGAGTGGCTGTGGCACCTTTCTATGAAAATCTAGCCTGCTGTAACTTCTGCAGTTCATGGTCTTCTTGGAAGCAATTTCTTCCTTGCTCTACTACATCAGCTTGCCATAAAGATTGTCACAGAACAAAATTTTGGGAACACAGTACAACTCCTTTCCTTTTCAGTGATCATATTACAGTCTCCATAGCGTCAACAGCTTTCCTTACTGTTGTAGATACTCATTCCTTCAAACACAGAGGTCTCAGGCTTAATGATCTCTTTGAAGGTTACTTCAGTCCACAGCCTCACTGACCATGCCCTGTTGGACCAATTCCTCCACAAAGCTTTCTTGCAGCATCTCCCACCAGTATTAGATTCTAGAGACCTCTGAGGTGCACAAACACTAGCAAAAGGCTTCATGGACATTATGGGATGAAATGACTCTGCTCACAGATGCCACTGCTCTCTGTCTGCTGCTGTTTTCGCTGTGATCACCATGCCCCGAAGATGCAGGTAGTACCTCTGTGGTCAGCAGGCCTTCCTTTGATCATGTCTGTGATACCTGCCTGTGTGGAGTAGTGTCCCTCCAGGGAAACATATGAGATTTAATTGAGCCTTCTCTCTTCAGCATGAGATAATGATTTTCTTTTCAGGACACTGAGCAGTATGGCATCTGTCAAAAATCTTTTATGCATGGTGCTTGGCAAAATAATGTGTTATACTTTTAGCTTTCTTGGTGTGGCAATTGCGTTGCGGCCTTTGCTATAAATTGGTATGATCAGGGTCACACCGGGAAAGACTACATGATAACTGTGGAAGGATTGCAGGGTTTTTTTCCCCACTAGCTTTCAGCTGAATTTCCCTTTACACTCTCAGACTGAGAGTTAATAAGTAAAAAAAAAAAAAGGTTTGTGAATCACCTTTGTCAGAATTATTTATGTAGAAAATCTTAGGAACTTCTAGTGAGAAAAATAAAGAGGCAAGTAGCATCATGCAGTGAGCATGTTTTGCAAAAGCAACAAAACCAGGTGAGCAAAAGAAATTAACACACTTAGCGAGTCTAGGAAATTGTAAATTATTAATTCATTTTAGTATTTTAATTGATATAGGGTGTTGGTTGACATGCTGCTTTAATGTGAATGTTTTATTTTCTGTACATTAATTCATAAATTCATAAGGAAATATATGCTGAAGAATCTACTTCTTTTTATTGAGTTCAAGGTCTCATGTGAAACTCTTTAAAGATCCATACTAAAACAATCATAACTGAAAACATGAACTTCAGCATGAGTTGCCATAGCTAAAGGTGCTCAAACACTGACCATATTGAGGAACATGCAGGTAAAATAATGCAGGATGGCTAAGCCACAATGACGGATTGCTGAATTTATGAATATTACGCTGTTTTGTGCAAACTACCCTGAAGGTTATTTTTAGAATACAAAGGGAACTATTGTTCAGTTGAGAAAAGGGTAAGCATCTAAGAGCTTTATTAAATGTTTTGAAGAAAATATTGTTCTTCATGCCTCGGGGAATTTTGTAGCTATTTTGCTATGAAAGAAGGTCCCCAAGTGTGATCAGGATGCTAGGAAATTACCAGAGTGCTTTCTACCACCTCACAATAAGCCACCAAATTAAATAGCCAAAAGGTCATAGCTCCCAGCTTAATTTCATATAAGAAATGAAAACAAGCTGTCCAATGACTGAAACCTTTAACATGACATGAGGCAAAAAGAGGCAAGTCAAGAGAGTTATTTAATTTTAGGGTATAATAGGGATTCATAATCAGTGACGGCTTTCAAAAGATTAGCTATTCATGTATTAATTTCAGCCCTAGCCAGTTTATTTTACCTGTGCTACTTTGCCACTTTCATTTGGTAGGCCTTTCTATGCCCTTCCCTTTCTTATTTTGAGCTTTTTCAGCAGAAAATAGGAGATGGCTTCAAGATAAGCACCATAACTGACAAAAATATGAGATAAATTTTATATGTAGATATGGACACAAAATGCCCATCTAACATAGGTTTCCCCTCTTCCTCCATCCCCTTCATGTCTATTAGCTTTTAGGTCTGTAATGCTTCTATTTGCTGGATTTCCTTCTGTATACACACCAGTGTTTGAGAAGAATGATCTGTTAAGAAATGTTTCACATCTGGTAGAAAGTAAGCCAGGTTTCTGTTTAATAAAAATATGAGAATAAAGCTACCTATTTTGGCCCTTTCCCCATTTCACTGTATGTTCTTGAAGTACCTAAAGCACTGCTTCTTTACACTTGAAATTGGTGACTCTGAACTACCAAGGCAAAGCTTTACTGAGGGTGATTAACCTCATCTCCCGTTTTGCACCCCAGATAGAAAAAGAACAAATTTGGATTACTTATAATTATTATTATTTGGGGCTCTGTGAACAAAACCTTCCCTCAGTGCTGTCAAAAGCATAATATTTTTTTCAAACTATGCTGCTGCAAGTAACAATCACTCTTTTAAAAATTTTTTTCTTTTGAAATTGTAGACATAAGCCACAGATCACTGACAAAGGGAGAAGCTGTGCGTATAGCAGCTGGGTAATACATATCAGAGCTGAAGGAAGAGGAATAAAAAGAAAACAATGAATGTTCAGAATTTTTCTTTCCTATTCTACCCGTTACGCTGGACAGTGAGCTTTACATTTATGACTATTGTAGACCTAAAATAATTACAAATTCATATTACTTTCTACCTCAGACATCTGTGTCTACTATTAACAGAAATTAAGATAAATAAGGTGTCTGTGATTTGCCAGACTGGAATAAGCATGCTCAAGTAACAGACAACTGTGCAGAATACGCAGAGAAAGTTGATAATGAAGCAGGTGACTTATAGTCTTTTTTCTTTTTATTTCTTGCTCTATCAGCACAAACAAGATACAAGACATTGTCCCCAGGCCTGTAGGTGTGTACATTTGAGTGCTATCATTTGTCACTTTCTAACAGGACTTTTCAAGAGGGGAACGCTAAATTGTCTCAAGGCATTTCAGTGCCACCATTGATCACTGAAGAAAATCATATTAAGGCAAGGAGATTCCTTTTCTAAGGTGTGGTTTACAAATCTACCAGCTGTGACATTTAGTCATCAATCTGTTTTGCACAGGTGATGCAGGTAGAGCAAGAACAGCTGTCCCTCCATCCTCACAGTGGAACAGAGGGTTATGTGAACAACACACCTCATTAGCCCACTACTACTGAGCAATTTCCTTTCTATTATATTTTAACAACATACAGCTAATTTCTGAAACTTGCAGGACTTTGAGCCTTGCATGAGGCTTTCTGTAACAGGAGGTTGAAGGCTTCTCTGTTTCCACCCATGAAATTATAGAGAAAAAGCATATATGCCCAACCAGGCATGCATTCAAAATAGTCAATCCACTCGCCAAGACCTGCCGCGTGGGCACTGCACACAGTCTGTGCATAAGTTCATCGTAAGTGCATTTCCAAGAAATTGTTGTCTAGCACTAAAGTAAAAGTACATTTCAAATATTTCATACTGGAAAGAAGTTAACAGGTTTATACTTAGTATGACATTGATTTTCAGTTGCCTTTTACCTGCACCTCGATATCAACTTCATGCATCCCTGAAATTCCACCAGCAGCTTAAAATATCCATCTTTGATCTTCTTTTCCACTCTTCCAGAAGAAACTGAATGTGAAGGATAACCATTCAGTGTGTCCTGGTAAAGATGTGTAATTGAGATGATTGTGTATAATATGTATTCCAGCTGAAGAATTGTGTTACATGAATTAGTGTCTCCTTTTTATCTTTGTATATTATTCTGACCCCAAACAGATTTAGTGAAAGGACTCTCACAACCTGCAATGTTGTAAGTCACTGTGAAAACTTACATTGCTACACATTCCATCTAAATCTAGAATAATACTTTGGTCTTCACAGTGTTGCACTGAGTCACAGTAGTTAGTTTACAGCATATCAAATACATTCTTGATGGTATTTATAAAGAATAAATTGCAAAATTTCAAACAAATCAAACAAGTATTACTGTTGGGAAATTATATACAGATATATCACTGCCAGCTACTGGGCTTCCTAGTAGCATACAGTATTTTGTGTGCTTCTGTGGAGGAGAGAATTCAATTCATAATAAATGTGTAATAAATTCTTATTTACTTGTTACAAGTTAAAAAAAAAAAAAAAAACAAAACACCACTAAATGTACTTAAATGACTAAATTTATAACAAACTTATAAGCTGTTTTATCGCTCTTTCAGAGAATTTTTGTTCTTATTCTCATGTAGATGGAGCAAGAGCCTTCTGTAAGGCCCTATTTCAGGTGTTTCTTTCCTTCTCACCTTATCCTGCCTAGCAGTCAAGCATATTCTATACAATGGAATTCAACAATCAGTGAGTTATAGAACTTTAGCTTATCCAAAATGAAATTTTTACTCAGCTCTGTGTGGTCCCATCACTATATGCTAAATATGAGCTAAGAGAAGTGCTCAGCTTCTATCTGTTTTCTGTGTTATTCTCAGAAATAATGTCAGCACTGAGTTTTGTACCCAGAAAGTGTCCCTGAGTTGAAATTCTTTCAGATCCTACCAAAAAGGCTATACCTGCCTACTTTTTGCACATTCTTCCTGCATAAAATTGAATATACAATAATGTATCTGCTATTATCATTGCACATTAAATTTGATCACTTAGAATCTCATTAATTACAAAGACCTTCCTTTTGGCCTTGAAAAAATTCATGTGGGTGTCCCTTCACTTACAACCTTTCAATGTGTTGCTGCAGACATAGTTTTCCTAGCCCTTCACTAAAGCCCACCTTTCCTTATTTACACCCAATAACAGATTCCTCTTCTTGACTGTGAAATGTTCACAGACCTATCACTCCTCTAAATACATTTCTAACTGACACTGCCCACCCCGTGTCAGTTCAAAATCTGTTACCTGTTATCTGATGTTTGTCTTGATTTTTTTTAGGTTTCCAGTTTGGGCCAGTGTAGGAGCCTGTTTTTACAATCAGACCTCCCATGTGGTGGGGAATCTCTCTTGTCATTAGAATTCCATCCTTGTGTTAAGACACTTTCCCAGTGGAAACTCCTACAAGTAGTTTGGGGGTTTGAGAAGTTGAACTCAATTGAAAAAGTTCTAGCAAGCTTTAAAATCATCCATTCATTTTTTCACTCTTTTTTTTGCACCTCTTGGTGAAGGAGAGGTTATTTTTATTCCATGTTGATAAAGTACTGTCAAGTGGGATTTGAGTTTCTGGCTTAAGTTCCTACTCAAAAGCAATATAGATCCACAGATAGAATAATACCCATAAACCTACATACTGCAATGTATTTGATAGCCTATTTGCTAATATTTTCAGATGTGAATATGATCCACACTTAACAAGGCATATGAGAATCTTTTCTTTATGTTGGAGTTCAAAATCCCTTGAATACAACAGAAAATAAGAGAGTAAAATTAGAAGACGAAAAAAAATACACAGAAAAGAGCAAAAATGAGATGTGCTTCAGTATGCAGTGAGTGTGCAGTTTTTTCCTGACCTTTGATTTCCAAGAAGAGGAATTCAGGAAGTGAGGTGACTTTCTGTGAATAGATCAAATACTCGGGAGATATAGAGGCCAAGAGAAAAAAGGTTATAGTCTCTTTCGTTATAAATAATTGAATAAGTAGATGACCAAGTAATAGACAAGAATTATAGCAGAGAGAAAGAGAGACTTTATTATGCAATAGATAAAAGAGGCCACTATTTAATTTGCTTGTATAGTGCATATGTTGATAGGGACATATCTGAATATAGTTTGCCTTTTAAAAGAGTTTAGTATGTGAACTATGGAAGCCTACGTATTCAGAAATTGCTGCATCCTGTTGCAAGTAGATACACTTATTGCACAGCAGAATGGGCGTGTACAAATAGCTCCTGAATTTCTGAAAGCATTAACAGCAAGAATATGCTATTGTTGACAACATGGAGAGCAGGCTGGCCAAAGGCAAAACCGAATGTGTGTAGTAGTCAGATCATAACACAGAAAACTTGATTCTGCTCATTCCTTAACCAAATGCATAATGATAAACACAATCCCCTTCTCCCCTTCTAGTCATTCTGGGCCAGTAAACAGTTTACTGTATACGTAACAGCTGTCCTTTTTTTTTTTTTTTTGCCACTGCTTCCTTTCTTTTTAATTTCTTTTTTAATTAGAGGAAAATTTGCCATAATGATTAATTGTAGAGGAAGTATCATGCATTAAATTGGTCAATATAAAGTCATTTTTCTCAGACACAACATAAGAGTGTATTAATCATAGAGATTGGGGTAAACTTTCTTTATGGAGTCGATACGGACATGAATTAAAAATATCTTTACTTTGTCTCCATGAAAGCTCTGCAAAGCTTTAAATGTTTCTGGAATTTTAATTATTGCCACACATAGTCTCATGGAAAAGTCTCAGAATATATTTTTTCACTACTGGAAGAAATATGCAAGAATTGTTTTTCACCTTATTTGTGTATAAAGTGTAAATGCCACTGCGTTTAAGTTAGTAAGGTTACATCAATATTTCTACTATGCAGCAAATTGATCTAAATTATTCATAGGACCAGTACCTATTTCTATACTTTAATAAATTACATTATTCCTGAAGCCTGGAATTCTCATCAAGTTTTGTTATCAAATCAGCTACACATCAAATGTCCCCACTTTCAAAGCTGCTGGGTACTGGTATTTCCTATTCAATTAGTGCTGCTGGATAAATTAACCTCACTAAAAATCCATGAAACAACTAAATAGTTCAAGTGCAAATCCCCAGAAGAGCAGGGTAGCATTTACTTGTAACTCATTTCTCAAAAACTACAGAGTATGTGTGCTGCAAATTCAAGACAGCGTCTGACCTTTGAAGGTCCCTTCCAACTCTAACCGTTCTATGATTCTATGAATGTGTCCTTTTCTTATCTAAAGTGATTGTTTTAATAGGAAGGTTGATATAAAGTAAAATTAGCCTGATCATACAGCAGATGGGAACATTTTCTTAATATTTTCCTGAATGTTTGTGAGACAAATGTATTCTTCCACTTAGTTTTGTAGCACCCGGCTGCTAATTACATCTCTAATATTTTAAATTAGTGTGACCTCATATAAATACGTTTGTAGCATCTTGCATAGATCAATGCTAACTGAATGTTGTCGGTATCTTATTAAATAGCATTTCTACTAAGATTAGCAAAGAGAAAGAGGCCACTCATTTACTTATCTGAATTTTTTTTCACAACTTAATCTTAATTTTTCTCTCCTCCCCGTCTTTATTTCTCTTTCAAGACGAATGCAAGATTTTGCTTTGCACAGAACATCTAAAAGGCAGCAAATTGAAGAAGGATGCTTGAAGGATTATTTAATTGTAGAGTGTTTCATTAAGAGTCTACTCAAGTTTCCAGCTGTGAAACTGCAAGATCCTTATATGCCAGTATTCACAGCAGTATCATAAGCTTATATAGGATTTCTAACTTCTGAAAAATTGCTAACAGTTCAAAAATTTGTTAGGCAGCACTCACAATATAATGATATTTGCTTTAATTGGACTTTCCATTAGTCTTTTATTTTTAAACCTTTTGAAGTAAACTTACAGCATACAGTGTGTCTGCACACTTACAGCTTCTCTCTGCCATCAAGAAGGCTCTAAGGTTTTGGTTTTGTTTTAATGAAAATTGAGATTCTCCCATAATAACAAGCGCCTGGGAACAGAGATGTGAGAAAAACCACCAAATATGATGAACAGTCATAAGAGATGAGGAAATTATTTAAATATAGCAGCAACAGAGCAGACATGATTTTCCTGCACTGTGTAGTAAAGAGGGCACACAGAAGACCCTAGTGACAATTTAAACAAACACAGATTACTTTATATTTATTGTTTTCCCCTATCATAGAATCATAGAATCACATGGTTGGATGGGACCTATAAGATCATCTAGTCCAACTGTCTTCCCACTACCATTGCTGCCAGAGCTACTAAAACATATCTTGTAGCTCCTCATCAAGCCGCCTCTTGAACACTGCCAGGGACGGCGACTCCACCACCTCCCTGGGCAGGCCATTCCAGTGCCTGACCACTCTTTGGGAGAAAAAGTTTTTCCTCATGTCCAACCTAAACCTCCTCTGGTACAACTTGTGGCCATTACCTCGGGTCCTGCTTGTTGCGTGGGAGAAGAGGCCAAACCCCTGCTCATCACAACCTGCCTTCAGGAAGCTATAGAGTGCAATGAGATCTCCCCTGAGCCTCCTCTTCTCCAGACTAAACAAT
>WHYT01013931.1:62052-80767 GCA_009806455.1 Tetrax tetrax | reverse complement strand
TTTTTTTTTTTTTTTTTTTGTGGCGTTACATGAGAAAGTCCTTATCCTCATGGATTTCAGTATTTCAGTCTACCTTTTCAAAGTTTTAGTGATGAAGGTGCTTAGATTGTGGGCGTTTTTCCTACATTAAGGTATATATCAATGATTGCATGTTCATCCTTCTAGAGCACTAAGGGGAAGGTGAATGTACCTGCTGTCATGCTTGTAAGATCAGTGTTGGTATAGGTCGATCTTGTGTGCTTTCTGGTGAATAACCATTGTTTATTGTTCTTTAGCCTTTTCTTCTGACAGCTACAGAACAACTTCCAAGAAATTTTCTTCTTGGCCCTTGCAGGCTATCTGAATGTAGCTGTGCAGCGGAACTGTGCATTGCACAAATGTTTGCATTTGACCAGGAAAGGCAGTTGTATGTTGGTAGTGTGTTAGAAGTTACAAGTTGGATAGATTGTTGTTGTTTAAAAAGAAGGCCAAAAGGTGCAAGTAAAATTTGGTAATTTCATAGGTTCATGAAGTCTGTCTTGTAGGAGGTACGAATTGCTGTCTTTCTCAGGCTTTCTCGCTGTGGGAAGGTGAGGATGCTGTAAAAAAGGCACATGGCGGGGGGAACTGGCTGCAGGTTGGATGGATTCTGAAAGTGGTTGCTGTGTTCTCACATTAAAGAATTACGGCTTCTAAAATGGCTCCTCTCCCTCATCCTCCTTTGGCAGTAATCGGACCAGTTTGGGGTTTTTTAATCCACATTGATTACCATACTATTGTTCTCATGTGTGTTGGTTTTATTTTTAAGTAACTTGCCAAAAGTGTGCCTTGAAACTTCTCCGTTGTGTTTTAGTGCAGAGAAAATATTGAAGAAAGGAATTACTATACATTTTTAGTTGTCTGCACTGAATTTATTGCGTAAAGGAGTAGTGTAACTTCTGATTTAAGATTACATGTGACAAAATAGAACTGAATTGGATGTTCCCCCAAGGAAAAATAATGACTTTTTATAATTGCTTACATTGATTATAAATACCTTGTGCATTCTTTACTTGCGCAAGATGCATCAGCTATGATTTTTTGTTGAAAGCAAGTATAAAAGAACTACTGTTTCTGCTGCAGTAGAAATGACATATGTGGAACAACATGAGAGGAACATGATCTAGAATGTATATTCCATTCCAATGCCCATAATGAAGTGAAAATGGGCCCAAGAAGAAGGGAAGGAGTCGTACAAAGAAATAGGAAAAGAATGGACGTCAGATCCTGCCCCACTTTTGTACTTTGGCTTAGTATAGACGCTAATAACCCTCGAATTCTTTTGTATGGGGTAATAGAGTTTCCATGTGATAACAATCGCAGAAAGGCTGAGTGCAGAGTCCTTTGGCTGCTAGGGTAGCTTTGTGCGCGGTGCTGTGAACTGTTAGGTAATGATGGCAACCTGTGTTGCAAGTAGATGTGTGCTTCTTATTGATCGTGGTCAAGGTAGGTGTTTTTGAGATTTCTGTTTAATATGTATGTTGTCTAGATTGTGTGATTGGAACAATAATGCTTTATTTTTCAAAATATTTTTGGTTTGAAGGTGGCGTGCTCTCAGCCTCCCTGGGTGTAATTCAGATGTGGACGTTTGCCATCTCTGAAAACAAGGTTACCAAACAAAATGTTTTGGCATAGTTTTTCCCTGTCAGAATGCTTGGGTTTTATTATTATTCCCCTTTTCATATCTGGAAAATACTTCAATGAAGAAACTGCAGTTCCATAAAACACTAGTTCTTCAAGACATAATTACAATGATATGCCTTATTACTGCACTAGTAAACTTAAAACCACTGGTGCAGTCAGACTGATAAATAGTGAATCTGTTGATATTATTCTGTGATAAAGGAAACTGCTAATGGCACAGTCTGACAAATATTTTAAAAAGAATTTGCCAGCAGAAAGAATTTGTACAGTATTGGAGTAACTTGTTCTTACTCCTGTGCTTAGGCCAGTAAAAATGGTTTCTCTCTTCTGCGGTCAGAGATGATGCCATTTCTCAGTGGACAGACCTGCTCAGCTGTGTACAGAAGACCGGAGGACGTTGCCATATTGATTTCAGTACCACTAGCAGCACCATGAGCTGCAGTGTTTCTCTGTGGCAAGAATATGGGATCCTTACAAAAGCTGAGACTTGATGTTGCCGTACTTGTCACGTATCCCAAAGGCTGAGCTTTCTTGGTGCAGGGGCCTGAGGTGTCACGCAGAAAATTAATGATTAAAACTTAAGCCTTAGATGCTTTTACATTTCTAGTTATTTTCCTTATAAGTATCAGTTTTAAATTAAATTGAAGTATCTAAAAACGCTATTACTCATCTCGAAAGCTAGGTGTGGTTGTAGGGGAGTGGTTTTGGGCGCTGAAGTTCAGCTCCGTGTTGTTGATGTAACTGTCAAATGTTAAACTCTTTTCTCTTGGGGAGTAGCTTCAAAATTGTTGGTACTTTCCAAAAGCAAAAAAAAGTGAAACCCACAAACATTCACACTTTTTTTTTTAAGCTGTATGTTTTCTATGTCAGTTCAGTGGACAAATCTGGGATTTGGCTTCAGAAGCAAAACAGGCACCTTGAACATACATGTTTCCACTTTTTAGAATTTCCAAGGAAGCTTTGTTCCGCTCACTGGGGCAGTTTACTCCAGAGTGGAAATACGCACTTTTAGGGTATCTGTTTTCCTGTTGAAGCCAAGTCCCAATCTCTGTCTTAATTTTGAAAAATATTATAACCCTGTTCTTTATAATTAACTATTGACTCTTGTGCAGGTATAATTAATATACTTTAACATGTGGACTGACTCTCTTGCATTTTGAACACTGGAAAAATCATAGAATCACAGAATGGTTTGGGTTGGAAGGGACCTTCAAAGCCCACCCAGTCCAACCCCCCTGCAAGGAGCAGGGACATCTCCAACCACATCAGGTTGCTCAGAGCCCCGTCCAACCTGGCCTTGGATGTTTCCAGGGATGGGGCAGTGTTCCAGCACCCTCATTGTAAAAATTTTTTTCCTAATATCTAATCTAAATCTGTCTGCTCATTTGTATTGCTGCTTGGCCACTTCACCATCGTCTCAGAGAATATGACCTTAGTAAATGTTTTCTTCCCTTTCTGGCCTGATGCCTCAAGATGCTTAGTTGCTTTCCCATAGCCCTTTGTGGGCGGAGAGGATTCCCGCTGTGGAACTAGTTTGTGTGCACTCCCTTGAAAGTGATTGAAGACAGACTTTTGGTTTAAAACTTTTAAGAAGCTAAAACAAACAATATCTCTCTGTGGGACTGGGCCAAATCTCATAGGCTTCAGAACATGTGATGGCTGAATGGCAGACTTCCTGGGCTTGCACTCCAGGCACTTTATTAAAAAAATACTTCTAGGATGTAAAGTTTTCTATATTACATGTAGGTATTTTATTATATTTGGTATTTTTTAAAAATAAAAGTATGTAGTTGGAAAAAAAAAAAAAAAGAAAAAGCATGAGGTTATGGCTTTACTCTGACTGAAGTCTTCCAAGATAAGAACAGGTAGCATTGATAAGCAGCACTTACTAAGCAGACTTCTAAGCAGTCTCTGACAGCAAGGCTGGAAACAGATGACTGGCTGTAAATGCCATTGTGTGTCTGTATTTAAGAGGAACATCTTTCACTCCAAAGGTCTAGTGCTTCTGAGTGGTTCATAGTCTTTACTTGCAGAATTGTTTTTAGTATCTGATTTAGTGGTGCCTGAGTTAATGGTACTAGCCTCTGCAAGTTATTCTATAAATAGTGTAAACATTGTGTAATTTTAGTCATGGCATAGTCAGTTAAGCATGATGATGAATTATCTCTGGAAAAACTTAAATCATTTGATATCTTTATATAAATTTACATAGGAGGAACAAGTGAGTAGCGTACTCTTAGCTAATATTTCTATGTCTTTCAAAAAGAAGAGCATTGTTTTTCATCTCTTCACTGAAATATACCTGATGCATGAGAATTTGTGAGTTGTCGTGTTGCTTTTTAGCAGTGGCTATAGGATCTTAAGAATGCAGAGCTGCAGCATGACTGCTAATATAATGAGGAATTGCTGTGTTTTTTGGGTTTTGGGGTTTTTTTTTCCATTCATGGGCTGCTTTTGTCAGCCACAATTCCTGTTGGCATTCAGCTGACTTGTGGTGCTTCTTCTCTCCTTCTTGTCCCCATCCTATGCTTGTCTTCCCTGGCCTGGCTCCTCCAAATACAGCAAAAAGGAAAAATAAAAGCTTCACATCTGTTTCCGTCTTCCCTGGCAATTTCTGCTTCCACGCAGTTAAGCGGCAGAAACGTAGCCTTACTTGACCTTTGATCGCAGATTTTTCCTCTTCGGTCAAATAGTCATTTGACATTGTCTTAGGCAACTGCTGCTCCTCAGCTAGTCTTCTGGTTTCCTCAGTCCTCCTTCCCAGCCATCACCTCATCTTCTTTAAACATTGCTCTCTTTCTGGCAGGCCTTTTGCACCCTCCAGTCTGAGGGTGTTCCGTGTACCTTGCCCTTGTTTCGGCTGCTCCAGCCTTTGCTTGCTGAGCAGTTAGCGCACCCTCACTCTGTTTCCTCTGTGCCTCCATTCTTCCTCTAGAGAAAATTGCATGACCATACAAACTTCCTCTGTGAAAAATATCTTCTCTTTTCTTTTCCAAACATCATTGCTCCCTAGCTATGTTGAATCTTAGCTTGTTTTTTTTTTTAATCTATTTCTTTATTTAAGATCTCTCCAATTTCTTTTACTAAATAGGGAAGGTCTTGTGCTTTTCTCTCGATACAGAGCAAGTACCCATCTGCTTCTCAGCCCTACCTTATTCATCTTCAGGTTCTGAGTATTTTCTCAGAATAAATTGTTGCACTTTGAGGCAGTGGACTTTAGTTACTCACGTAATTTATCATGAGGTTGGTTGACATCTAATTATTTAAGAGTTTGGTATCTTTATTTGTAAACCAAAGCAGTTATGTCCCTCACAGACTGCAAAAAATTAATGACTGAAAGTTAACGCTACTGGAAAGCTGGGAAAATAAGAGTTCCATCTTTTGGCTCTCAGAGCAGTTCTGAAAGTTGGTGTCAGAAGAGAGCAGGGCAGGAAACCCACATTGCTGCAATTTGCTGGTTTTGTTCTGTGTGCAGAGCCCGGTCTTGTCTTGTGTGTCTGTCAGTGTGAAGAGCTGAAAAATAACTAGCATCTTTAAAAAAAAAAAAAAAAAAAAAAAAAAAGCACCTGACTTAGTTACGTAATAAGCAAAAGAGGCTTGCCTTGCTGCAGTGAGTCACTGAGAGAGAAGAAATTTAAATTCAAGTGGGAATTTTTTGTTAGTATTTATCTTGTTATATTTTGCGGTTTCTGAAAATGTTTTTTAGTAAAACTATGGAGCAAAAATGCAGTAACAGATATCAGTTATACATGGCAAAGTGAATCAGAATCAATAACTGAAAGACACCAGAAGCATTAACTGTGTGGTGCTCCAGAGGGAATGGCCTGTAGGTGAGAGAAAAGGATTAACTGAGGCTCAGACCAAGGCAGCTCTCTTGATTGCGGCGGTGTTGCCCGCGCCTTTAAGCAGTTGACCTGAACAGACTGTATGGGTTTTACTGTATCTTTTGTCCATACGCTTTTTTAACTTACAGGTAATTGCAACAAGACCTGAAATGCTATTTAAATGGCAACAAAAGAGAGAAATATGCAAAACGGAAGAAGAAAGAGCTCTCTCACTTTTTTTTTTGTCAGAATGTTTCCATATATAACTGCTTACCCACCACACCCATGCCTTGGTAGGGTAACTTTCTGTACGTGCATGGGTGGTTACTGTTAAAGCGCAGTGTGAAATAATCCTTACCTCTGTATTTTCAGTGTCATTGGCTTAATCTATATAGGAAGAAATACAGATAAATGCTAGAAGTGATTGCTTGAGCAATAATTATGTTAACCATCTACTATAAATTTTCGTATCTGGTACCCTTTAAGAAAATTGTATTTCCTAAGGCCTTCTGAAGTTCATATTAGACTCCCATTGACTTCAAACACAGGAACTGGAACATTCATCTTACATCAACTGTAAGATGTCTGTGCCAAAATGACTGTGATGTAATTTAGCTGTGGTATTACTTGGTTTATTTTGGTGAAATATGAAGCATAAATTGGGCTCTGTTAGTTCAAATAATCTGACAAGCTGGCAGCTTTATGTCATATGCTACATCTTCTAAATTTTCTTTTAAAGATTATTTTCAAGTAAGGTTTCCTTAATTGTTGGCTCACGGTGTCAGTTTATATCTTCTTCCTTGTGCTGTATCTAGAGATGTGTACTAAATTAATGGGAAAGCAATTAACCAAACTGCAGATTCTGTGCTTGACTGATGTTTCTAGCTGTGAACGTATTACAGCCGCCTGTCTGGTCTTCACAGCTTCTGTTTGACTTTAGATTAAACTAGGGAAGAAGATGCTAAATCTCTGAGGCACTGAGGCTCACATCGGGAGGGATTGTAATGGCACATTACAGGGTCTAATCTAACTGCAGTTTTGTACTAGCATATTTGCTTTCAAGCAAGAGTAAATGTGAGCCTAACCTTACTCTGGAGTACAAGTGTTTTCTGATCTATTTTTATCTACCGCTCTAGGTTTGTACCAGTCTAAGTGCATCTGTACTGGAGACAGTTGCATTCGGTTCAAAACCTGTGTATATACAGACACTGATAGGAAATCTGAGCTTTGGAATTTGCTTTCTGATACGGATTACGTTTGTAAGCTTCCCCTGGAGAGTCTGAATGGAAATCAAGTTTTGAGAAAGGTCATTTATCACTTACAAATGACAGTCATAAGTTCTGCTACATGACTACACCTATCTCAGTTGCCACAAGGAAGAGCACAGAATAGAAGGAAGGGTAGGCTGTATCTTTTGGCAAGCAGAGTGCACTTAGGTTTAAACTGATGATCAAACTGCACCCATAGGCTGTGGTTTCATGTTACAGCTAAGCCAGTCTAGAAGGTTGCTTCTGCTGAAAAGAGTGGTCCTACTTTCTTCTTCCTGCTGCCACAGTCGTATTCCCATCATTTCCTTTCTGCCAGCTCTACACATTGGACCCATCTCTGAGCCAGTTCAGCTCAGGCACTCATTGAGAACTACTCACTGCTGGATTAATGAGTTTAACTGATTTAGTGAAAGACCTGGTGAGCGTTAGAGCTGGCATAAAGGAAGGGATGAAGACCACACAATAGTAATATGAGTGCCCAAGGGTGTAGTTCAGACTCTTCTTCATAGTTTAAACCGGTCTACGTCCTCACTGTCATGTTTGTGCCAGTTCTGGTGTATGCTTAGCCAAGTGATGACCATGATCAGGGACCTGGTTTGGCTGAAGATTAGTTGGTATCACTTCTCTGATCCCATCACTGTGCAGCCTCTAAAGCTCTTGTAGCATGGTGGGGATAAAAGGCATGTGTGGTCAGGGTGAGGTGGGAGTGCCGAGTTACCCTTTCAGATGACCGGCAGTACTTAAGTTGATTTAAAATGATCGTAACTGCAGGCTTAGTAAAGTCTTCATTTCCTATATTGCTTATACCCCAGGCATATTAATATTTTTTTTCTTTAATTTCATGCTGGAGGAGGATATTCTTCCTTTTTAACTGTTCAGGAATTCATTTGGTTGACAAGTGGTAGCAAAAAAATAGGAATATATAGAATGATGGCAATGTTTTCTGTCAAGAAGTAGATTATAGAGGCTTGGGGGAGTAGTAATCTGTTGTTCTCAGGGAAACTATTAAATTGCTGTAGAAACCCTGCTCCAAATAATAGGAACTGTATCCTGTTCCTTATCAAATAAAGATGTTAAATATAGTATGACAAATAATAAAATATTATTATCACCACAGTGTCTCCATAAATATATCTGGCAACCATATTTTCCAGGTCATTTATTACGATTTATGCCCTTTAAGTGGTTACTCTAAGGCACTGTGTTTTCGTGCCTGCAAGCTGCTTTTCAGACAACTAGCACTTTTAATTTGCTATTCTTTGGAAGTAAGTCTTCACCTGTTCCCCTTCTCAGTTTATTCTCTGCCTACCAATTTGTATGGCCAAGGGATAGGGAACCAAAGAGGGAAAGAAATCTGGTGTTAACTCCTTTTTATGGTGCTTGTTCACATTCGTAGCTCTTGGCTTATGTATGAATTACTGCTATTTCAGAAGTTTTTCTGGAATCTATCGAAGTACAGTACTACTGTCTGGTAGCTGCACGCAGGGAAGTGAGGTTACCCGCTATTACTGTGCCAGCTTTTGAAAATGTCCACAAAGATGCTGATTTGCTGTAAACGGCCATCTCCTCATGCCTGTAGC
The DNA here is from genome assembly GCA_009806455.1 of Tetrax tetrax. Taxonomy (NCBI): domain Eukaryota; kingdom Metazoa; phylum Chordata; class Aves; order Otidiformes; family Otididae; genus Tetrax; species Tetrax tetrax. Next base: position 72,433 of record WHYT01013931.1, on the reverse strand, counting down.
AATGATAAACTGGAGAAGACATTGCCTATATAAATTTCACAAACAGTGCAGCCTTTTTGTTTTTCTCCGCACCATTTCCTTGGTCTAGCTGTATGCTTATCTCTCCAATTAGGTATTTCACTTTTGTTACCTTCCTTTGAATTTTTAAGTGTGTTAGGTCATCATTAATTTGTTCTTTCTGCTGAGAAACTGGGAAGCAGAGTATTTGAGGTGGTCTGTAGCCGGGATACTCTCAAAGCTGCCCCTCAGTTATTGTCCTTACCACAAGTGGCAAGACAGTGAGATCTTAGACTGGTGGTATCTAGGGGAATTTCTGAATTAATGAAATGATTTTGTTTTATGTATTAAATTACTTCATCAAAGAGAACAATGCAGTATGTTTGCTTTGTTTGTTGTTTTTTTTTTCCTGACAGCTGAGTCATGCTTTATTCACTTTTTTTTTTCCCCCCCAAAAGAGAACTGCCTTTAATAAATCTGTTGGCGAAGTGATAAGTATATTATAAGGAATCAATGGGATTTATTTTTTCCCCTCCCACTGAAAATGAATCAGCAATTAAATTTATCTTGAAGGAAAATCAGTACTGAGTTTGTTGTCTGGGTTTAGCAAATGTTTACATTTTAAGAAAACATTTATGCTGGTGGTGCTCAGAGTGATAAATTGTATAAGTGGGGTCCTATATGGTGAAGTATGTGTCAGAATCTCTCCCTATATGTCTTATCAGTCCAAAATATTCTTATTTGATCAGAACAGCAGGTTTCTCATGGTTTATTAAAACAGACAATATCTTCTATTTAAATTGTATTTCTCTTGCAAGGCAACATACTCTGAAAACCTCACTGTCAAATGTGATTGCCATGTGAAGCAGTTTAATCCTGTTCAGGATTTTGTGGTTATGTCGTATAAATGACGAGATGTGGTAGTGTGGAAAAACTTGGCAGAAGCATTCCTGCATGAATATGAAGAGTCATTCATTTTTTCAGTGTTCAAGAATGATTAAGCAACTTGCCAGTTTTGGGGAACTTGTTTTAAATTACTGTGGAAGGGGAATCGGTGGCTCTGCTGGAGGTCTTGTTACGGGCTGAAGGAGCCTGCTCTGTGAGTCTGCTTAAAGTATCCTATGTTGAATGTTGAGCTTAGCAGTTGATGAGGTAGGACAGACTGATGAAATAAAAGGAGTGGTGAAAGTGTGCGTGAATGTTGACATGTTTGACAGAGGCATTGTTTAAGCTTAGATGTATTAAATGCTCAAAAAGCTTTGCCAAGGGGATCAAGTCAGACTGTGGCTGCGGGGTATGTAGATCTACCTAGGCGAGTTTTGAGCTGAGAGTGGTGTAGTCGTAGCAGCAATGATGCTCAGCGCAAGCTGTGAACCCTTTTAGAGACGTTTGACCAATGCTTGGATACTGAACCTTTGGTGAGTTTTGCGCTGCCATCACCCTGCTTTTGTTTGCACAAGCAGTGACTAGTTTCAGCAAATGTACACAGCCTGTAGAGTAAATAGACCCTTTGTAAATCCAAGAAGTCGTTGAGCTTTTTTCCTGGAGTCCTTTTAAAAAATTGATCCTCTTATAAAGAGCAGTTATAGAAATGAAAAATTGTTAAAGCCAGTGGAATAAGACACAAGCACTGAGAGAGCAGGGGAAACGCTGCTGGTTGTGATGAGATTGGTAACTCAGTTCTCTGCATTTTGTGTCGCTAGACATGAATTCAAAGTGTCTGTGTTCACTAGACTGTAGCTTGCCGTTGACTTTTGAGATACTCTGATATGCACTCAAGCTTACTAACGCTGCATTTCTGAGGAGGTTCACTGATGGTAGCAGCCAAAATGCTTTCCATAAAATATCATCTACTGTGATGTCCGGGTGACTTTTCTGACCCTGTGATTCATCCACTGCTGTCCTACTTAAGTTATCACTGAATTCATGAGGCACAAAATGTGGCTTATTCTCTTTAAAAAACGCTAACAAATAGCGTTTTCCTGAAATTTTATGGGGATTGTTCCCGCCAAAACATCAATGGCAGAAATGAAACAGAGTAAAAACTAAGGATGGCAAAACCCCTCATACATCAAGTTGAAACTTACGTGGAGAAAATTAAGTGTGTACAAACCTGAGATGACAATGCTAATTAAACAGTGAAGGAAAGAACGAGCTACTGTGACAAGGGATGGAGGAAAAGCCAGGCTATAATCATGGAGATAGGCAACTGTCCTTGGGAGGAAAAGGTGCTTTCAGCAAATGAAATATAGATTGCTGGAAAAGAATTCAAGCCCACTTCTGTCAACGTGGACCTATGTGATTAACTGCATTCCTGTGATGCTTGATGGGAGTGAATACTGTTCCATTGCAATCTAATATAAATAATGTTTAACTAAGCATAGATTTAAAACTAGACTCAAGTTACCTGGGGCCAGAATGGCTGCATGTGTAGAAGAGGTGAGGAGCAGTACTCATCTCATGAAGTGGGCTTATTAGAATTGTGGGATCCAAACTGGGAGGAAGTCAGATGTGTATCCCCTTTCCTGAGTGTGAATGGACTGCCAGGGGATAGAGATTTGGAGCCCAGCACAGCAACTGCCTGGTGTTGTGTCCAGGAAAGAAGATGAGGGAGGCGAAAATAAAGCAGTGCAGTAGTTATCATGTTGAGTGCAGTGTGAAAAGGGAGAAAAAGTGAGAAGCAGAAGTTGGAAAAAAATGGGGAAGGAGAAACAGTATGTTGGCTCTTTTTTCCTTGTAATTCTCCTGCATGGAGATGTTTGCTGTATAAGCAACTTTGAGGAAGATTTCAGTAGAAATGGTTGCACATCAAAGATACAGGTCAATACGTTGTCTTACTAACAAGTACGAAGTGACATTTTTGGTAATCAATATTTGACCTCAACCTGGAAATGCTCTGATGTTTGTTTGCCTGCTGTGCTTTTCTGCGTGGATATAAACCAGCAGCACCAGATGTGGCTTTGGTCCTGATCTTGAACAGCACTTCAAAGTGAATAGCAGCTACCTCAGCTGGTGGAAGCAGGAAGATGATCTTTAAGGATGATGATGATGCACACAACTGATGTGAAATGCCATGAAGATGGTCATAGAAACAGCTATGCAAGTTTTTACATATCATGAAAAAGTCAAACTTTAATAGTATATTGCAAGCTTCCATGTGTAGTATTTATAACGTAGTTAGATGTTTGTAACATGCAGTGCTCGGTTGAATATTTTTGATCCTGCAATTAATTGATTTACTGCAATAAATAAAAAGATACTGTAACAGATATGATGCAGCAAGACTCAATTCTGCATCGTAAGTGAAATCTGCATTTGTCAGCAACACTGAGTTTGTACGTATATAGCATTAAATTTGTACTGGATTGTTTACTTGTGCATATTTAGTCAATAGAGAACAAATTGTGGATGTCAAATAACCTTCAACTGAACAATAAAGTAGACATTGTTGGATGAATGCAACCACGTCTCTAAAAGCCACACTGCCCAAAATGAGGAACTGCCTGAAAGTTCCTTCTGTAGAGCTGCTTACTGGTAATACTGGCAAGCAACGGCAGGTCTTCATTGCACAGCTGCATATTAGCTTTTTTTTTTTTTTTTTTTTCTTCCCTTCCTTTCTGTAGCTTAGTTGTCATCACTGTGTGCAGTGAAGTACTCTGGAAAGGAGAGATGTGACAATCCAGAGGGATTTGTTGCCACTTGGAAAACAAAGGTGGCAAGTGAGAAGTCTGCTGCGATTCTCTGTCCTCAGATAAAACTAGAGAAGTGTACGCCGACCAGTATGCCTTAGCCATTTGTCCAGGTAGATAAAACGCTTGATGCTTCCAAATGCAAGCTTGGGAAAAGCAAATAATTCTTTTCCTCCTTTTTTTTTTTTCCTTCAGTTTGGTCTGCTGCTCCTGAATATCTGTGTGTAAGGGCAAATTTTGTTCCTTGAAAATAAAGCAACCTCCATTTCATAGGTCAGGAATTATTTCTGTTCAACGTCCTTATTAAAGGAATTGTAATCTATTCCTTTACTTCTGGGTGCCTATTACAGAACAGCTGTATTGGAGTATATTTTAAGAGTTTGGAGGTTTTGGGGTTTGTTGGTTGTTTGATTTTTTTTTTTTTTGTCCTTAGAAACAAATCCTGTTTGATGAAAATAAAGAAAAGCTTTTTGCAGTCTAAATACACATCCTGGTGGCAGACTCCTAGATGAAAAATTTATGTAGTAACATAATTGTGGCTCCAGTAGGATGTCATGAGAGATGAAAATTAGTACTCTTAGGAAATAAGCATGAAGAAAAATGGGCAGCTGTGTATTTTTATTCTTCCATACTTCTGTCTTGAGCAATCATGACAGGAAAAGAAAGAGATGGAAAATGACGGAAGTATGATGGAAGTTCTGGGGTTTTTTTTGGTTTCGTTTTTTTTTCTTTTTTCCTTTGAAAAGTTTATTGTCCATATAGGTTTTTTCCAATCTGTTTTTCGGATTTCAGCTACGTCGGACTGAACTCTTGATGTCATGTTTGACGCTATAAATATCAAGTAGAAAGCTTTGTGGCATTAATTTTATAAATAGACCTAGTACTCAAAAATAGTCTTATTGATAATCTGCTTTATCTGTCTTACTTCTGGAATGGTCCCTACATGTTTGTGTAACTGGAAACTGTCATACATAAAATTGAATCCTTTGGGGAGCTGATCTGTGAAACAGCATTTAAGTAACTACACAATAAAAAAATGTGTGTTTGTTCCTGTGTTTTCCTTGAACTGAAATTTTGCTGTGTTAAGAGAAAGTTAGAGCTTTTTCACTGGTTTCTCTTTGTGTACTTCAGTAGTTTCATGGTTCTCCTGTAAATCGATGACTCCACTCCGAAAGGAATTTTGCCCCCCTTCTTTTGAGTCCTCCTGCCCGGTTAAGCCACGTAATGGCATACGCTGTACTTTGCTGTAACCTTTGTGTTAAATGGGGAGATGGTGATCCCTGCATCCGACCTGAAGTGTCCGAGAATCCGTGTTGTTCGTTAGAAACAAAGCTAGTAATTTAACTGGCATGTCTACCTGTGTCATGCATAGTCTATTGGCACCAATACTTTGGGAAAAAAAGTGCTATTTATAGCTAATAATTTGTTGGCCAAAGGAATGTCTTGTTTGCTTGTTTGTTCTTCAGTTTGGCGTATCAATTTTGATTTAAATTATTCTCAGTGCTATTTCAGAAGTTAAGAAATAGGATCTTTAGGGGTTTTGTTTGTTTCTTGATGAGTTAGGGCCCTAATTGGGAAATTAAATTTTCCACACTACTGCTGTTAGGAAATACAGCATGTTCCCTGCCTCTTCTGATCTCGTGTGCAACACGAGATCCTGTTTCAGTCGGGCGGAGAAGAGCTGGCCGTCTCTCAGGCTTTGCTGACTGCGTACTGCAGCAGTGGTGTTAGACACTGCAGTTCTGTGCGTGGAAATGGGAGCACAGGGACAGCGGCTCCAGCAAGTTAATGAATACTGTCATTGCAAAAGGTATGTGTTGGTTTGGGGATTTTTTTTTTTTTTTATTGGTTTTAAGTTGATAGCCTATCATGGTAAATACAGTTTTGTTTTTCAGCTCTGTTACAGATCTGGGATGAGTTGGACCTAAATTCAGAGGAAGAAGTCAGCTATAAGTGACAAAGGCCTAATGGAAAATCTGTGAATGAGTCCATTTCCTAAGAGTGACTTCAGTGCATTTCCTGGTGAACTTTAATGTGTGTCAGGTAGCCTGCGGTTGCCTGCATCTGGCAGCTTGGATTGAGGTTCACGCTTTCATTTTGGAAGGTGGAGTGTCTGTATGGCCATTGTATAAATCCTGACCCCAGAAAAAAATAAAATAACTTTTGTGTAAACTTCATCATTTACACTTAGTAGAAAGCTGTCATACTGTCCTGCAAAATAAACCTTATTTTGCTTTCACTTTTTATGTGTGTGCATTTCGTGGGAGTTGAAAGGTTGCATAGCTGCTTGTCCTCAGGTTGATGTGCCTTGTGTCACTGCAGAGTGGACAGCAGTAGTGAGACAAACTGCTCCAGCGTGATGAACAGCAAGGTCTGTGTCCTGAGACCTATGCAGAGCACAGGTGGTAAAACACTTTAACTTAGTATCTGAATAGAAAGAATGATGGTAATACATCAGTTGCAGTGATGCGTGACCTGCCGCTGAGTTCTTAAACTGTTTGGGTTTTTGAATCCTACAGCTGGTCCCGACAGCAGCTAGAGCTCTGTGGTGGTGGGGGTTGGTTATCTATTTATTTATTTATTACTTTTTACACATAACTGCCAGGCTGTAGAGAGGGGGAATACTGTAAAACTGTAAATATGTAAATTGCATTTACTGCTTGGTGATTCTACCATCTCTCTGCTTGGGCAGGAGGATTTTAAAAGGATCAATCTGTTGTTCAACCAGCTTAAAGCACTTGAACCTCCTGCTCTTGTGGCGTCCTCTCTTCCTTCCATCCTCAGCAGAAGCAAAGCAGCTCTCGCCTTCAGAAGAAATACAGCTCAGTTGCTTTGCACAACAGCTTTCTGATGGGAGCAGTAGCACAGCTGCTGCTGTCTCTCTGCAAAAGAAAGATGGAAAGGGAAGCAAGTAAACAAGGAGTGCTTGAGTCTTCTTTTTTAGGGGCAAGGAGGGAGTTAACTGCAGTTAACTTTCAGAATTAGTAATTGTAGAATAAAACAATTTTTGTATGGTATTCAGAACAGTGTTTGTGAGGTGAGCAATGTCCAAATTCCTCCTTGGTTTGTTTTGAACATACGTGTGTGGCTTTGGGCCTCCTGGCCGGTAGCTGCAGGCAGAGCTGCCTGGCTGGTCTCGTCGGGTTTAGCGACCTGCCCCTAACCATGGCATACAGCTCACTGGGGTTTTAGTGCCTCTCATAGTTTCCTTTCAAGAGCTGAAACTGTGAGATCAAAAACCACCTTCTTAGAGCCAAGCATTGCTTTTTGCTCCTCAGAGGTGTGAAGCAGGCCTCGCAGCAGCGGGCTGTGCGGGGCTCTGGCCAGCGAGCTGCTCTCTCCTCGGGCTGTGAGAACCAGCTTTGCTGGCAGCATCGCCTTCTCTCAGAAGTCAGCGGGGAGTGGAAAGCTAGGCAAACCCTTTCCCTTTGGAAGACTTCAGCAAGAGATCAAAGGCAACTCTTTAGCCTTGGGAAGCATTTTTGCTACCTGGGCCTGGCTCCATGTGTGCTGTTTCTTTCCTGGTTTCGATCCAGCCGCCTTCCTAGCTCATTCGAAGCTTTGCTCGCAGTGTGTTGTCTTTGCTACAGGTTTCTTTCATTTCCTGCAGAGTAAGCCTCCAGAAGATTGCAGTTGGCTTTCAGGGTTGCTGACCAGCAAAACCGATGTGTTGATATTTAAGATGCTAAAAGAACAAAATGAAGATTTAAATAAAAAAGCAACATTACAATTTATTCAGTCCTTATCTACATATACCTTTTATCTGATATACAGTTGAACAGATTAAGTTCTGTATTTTATAATACCATAAGCCATCATAACCAGCAGTCGGTAAAACATACCTGTGCTTTTAAAACGTCCTTTTGTTTGTATCTGTTACTCGAAGTCAGCTGGTACTGTGAATAAATATCACTCACCCAATCTCAATGGCATTGACCGTCCAGTGTTTTACCACTGTAAGCTCTAGATGTGATTCTGCCTGTTTGTAAGCGTAAATGTTTGATGCTGAAGTTGTGTAGCCTTTGTACTGTTTTCCATACTTGCTTCTGGTGGAAAGCACGTTGGGTGTGATACGTAAACACTTCTGATGGATCCATGTCTTGCATATCTAGCCTGTGCTATGTAGAGGCTATAACTGAAAAGAAGTGATTTAGCTTTGCATGACAGAATTGGAACATGTCCCTGAAATGCTTTTGCAGAACAGATAGAAAATTGGGTAGAGGAACATTATTTGTGCAGTGCATTGCAACATGGAAGTGGATTTTGTTCTAGTTCATCTGGCTCTTGATTCTGTTTTGTGTTTGAATTCCAAGGTGTGCAACATGAAACCGTCTGGCACCTAAACCAGACCTATACTTCTCGAGGGGCAAAGAAGATAGTATTGCACATGAAGATCAATATTATAGCGTTTGTGGTTGTGGGGGATCTTTATAGCATCATACAGTGGTACTGTATGTTTTTTTTTTTCAATAACTGCATTGTTACAATCTTTAGGTGTCCTGTGGACTTGCTACTGTTGCCTCTTTTGTTGTACCACCAGATCAACTGCTGGTGTGGTAAATACTGAAAAATGGTGTGATGTATTTGTGCCCTTGAGGATTTTTAGGTGCTGGAAATAAGGAGAGTTTTGTCTTACGATCAGTTATTTCTCTGTAGATTGTGGTCATCTTCTGTCAAACTTCTCCAGGTATAGTCTGAGAAGGCTTCTTTTGGTGAACATGCAGAACTGAAGATAGGAAAGATAATGGCACCTAATTTTCAGCTTACGTTTTTTTCTGTGCTTTGTTATTCCATAGTTGTTAGCTCAGCAGCTGTCATTTTGTTTTCTTTGACCTCAGCTTTTGAGAACTTGCTGCTTTGTTGCTCAGCCTTCACACACTGTTCCTGTGCCTGGTGACTAAATTCCCAGTGTTTTGGAAAGAAGCTCCAATAGAAATAATTCTGGCACTGTTTGTTTTTTCCATTTCTTCCTTCATTGTATATAGAAAATTGTGGTTTTCTTTGGGAGATTGATTGTTTTCTGCAGAATTCCCTGCCACGTGTACCTCTAGTGCCGTGAAGATGTCTATTACCATTTGATGCTACAGTCTAAGAAAACTTGTCTTCCTTAGTTGCTTAAAGGACCCTGACTAGTTGTCCTGATGTATCATGAGGCAACAGCTAGGCTAATGAGTAACGGTATTTTAAAAATAATAAGCCCCACACCTCAAACTTGCAGAATGGGATGCCTTAACTGTTAGTGATGTACCTTATCTTCTGTTTTATTTTCAGTTGCTCTTCTACAACGGGTAGCAGAATTGGAAAAGGTCAATGCAGAATTTCTGCGCACAAAGCAGCAACTTGAGCAAGAATTTAATCAAAAGAGAGCAAAATTTAAGGAGCTATACTTGGCTAAGGAAGGTAAGTTCCAGTTCTCTGAATTATTCTAAAGTTTGTTAAACTTCAGCTTCAAATAATCCCTGTATGAAGAATAACCTTTGTATTGCCAACTACTACTCTCCATTTGTGCATGCACACCACGTGCTTTTGTTATTGATTTATTTATTTATTTTTAATTAAGGATAATAAGGATTTAAGAGGATTTTCTGCTGGGATGGTTGGCTGTGTATCCAGCATGGCTGGTGGGATACGGCATTGTTGTTATGTCTGATTTGCCAAAAATGCAAAAGTGACAGTAGTCTTTTAAACAGGTATAATAAGAACATAAGAGACAAGCAGAGAGTAAAATTCAGTAGGTGGCTGTTTAGCTTCCTAGAAGGAATTTGAAGAATTAAATTTAAAGATTTGCCTGCATTGATAGGATTCAGTAGAGCAAGTTGATGTACACGCAGAAACACCACCACTGAGTTTTAATTCTAACTTTCTGAAGTCATGGTGTGCTCACTCTCTCTGAACAGCAGCTACTCTGGTGAGTGGGAGGACATAGTCTAGGTGGTGTGTGTTTTGTACTTTGTGGCTAGCTTTTTTTTAAGTAGTATTAATTTGTCTTAAGTTTCCATCAGAGGCAGAATGTAAGCAGACAAACATTATAAAAGTTTTAGTACCAGCCAAGGGCATCTATTTCAATAACACTCTTTATAGGAAAATTTGAACCATATGAGCTCAAATATCTGATGAAGAATTGGAGAGCAGAGATAGTTGTTGGTCTGAGAGTCAATTTGATTTATTTCTAATCCTGATGATTTTCCTGTCTTTAACATATGAAAGCAAAGCCAAAAAGTAATGCATTAGGACTGCAGCTGCTTGTATAAGCTTATGAGAGCAGAAATGCAACAAGCATAATGCAGATCATATCATACAGAAGGCCTGTTTCTTTGTGTTTCTAGCAGCTGGATGAAAGGAAATTTAAGATTCAAGACTCTACTGATGAGATCAGCAATAATTCTCTCTTTTCAGAACAGTCAAAAAATAGAAAATAAAAATAAATTGTGATCAGTGGGACACACACACATACGTCCAACCTTCACATCTACTGAAGTGAAAGGATACCGGAGAAGAATATACAAGCAATTACTTTCCTTTTTATTTTCTTTTTCTGCACAAAGTTTGGGTGGGTTGTTTTTGTTCGTTTTTTTTTTCCCCCTCTTGTGTCTCCAAGACCCTTTCCTAAATGTACATTGGGACTGTCGCAGCCTATCCTTAATACTGTCATTTGAGAACTAAAAATATAAATGCTACAAGACCTTGTTGGGGTT
>WHYT01013931.1:51782-62032 GCA_009806455.1 Tetrax tetrax | reverse complement strand
TTTTTTTTTTAAATTTTTTTTTTTTTTTTTTTTTTTTTTTTTTTTTGTAGAAGCTCAGTTTTAGAAAAGCCACAGTAAAGAGCAAATTAGCTTGCATATTTTTCTTATGTAGGCTCCAGGTAGTTTCACAAAGTGTTTCTGTTCAAGAGATACCAAGTGTCCTATCCAAATTCAGGACCAAGTTGGTGTCAAATGTGAGAGAAGAACTGTCTTCCTGTCTGTTCTTATCTTTCCCAGATTCATTACCAGAATTAGTTAAATAATAATGAGCTAGTTAAAAGCACACTTCACTTTCATCAAGTATATTAATTCACAGGTTATATCTACAGTGTCTGCTTTGTGCCTGCATCCCTGAGAAGGTACTTTTTAAATGAAAAGCCTGGGCAAACAAAGTCAAGACATAATTTTCCCTAAAGATACCTGCTAACCTTTATTCAATTGCTATGGGTAGTGCTTCCTTCGCCCACTGGTTAGGGCACCGTTCTTTGTCGTAGCAATTATTGATACTGTTCAGATTGAATTTATCAATCAAGCTAAATGGAAATAATACTTCTTTTCAGAGGACCTGAAAAGACAAAATGCTGTGCTGCAAGCAGCCCAAGATGATCTGGGACAATTGCGGACCCAGCTGATGGAAGCTCATGCTGAAATGGAGAACATCAAAGCTATAGCTACAGTATCTGAGAACACAAAACAGGAAGCTATTGATGAGGTGAAGAGACAGTGGCAAGAAGAAGTAGCTTCGCTACAAGCTATTATGAAAGGTAACAACCAGAAAAGCTACTGCCGCTAAGATCAGGCAGCCCTTTCTGTGTGCGTTTAGTGAGTTGTGCCTGCTCTCGCACGGAGTGTACATAGCTGCTTTTCATGGCCTGGCAGAAATGGGCTGCAGAAGCGATGGATGAAGCGTAGTTCCCAAGTTTGTGAAAAGGAGCTTGGTGGTTCTTTTTTGTTACTATGAGGATAGAATTTAGAAGGAGTCATGGCAATGGGAACTCAGACATATATGGAAAGCATTTTTGAGGGACTGTGCATATGATTTTTCATCCTTCCACAAAGATAAGTATAATGCATGTAGTTTGACAAATCCGAAAACAGCTGTAGGCTGGCAACATGATTCTCTTCTCTCCTTCTGTGTAAACATAGTTCTGCTGTCAGACAGTTAAGTGTCCCTCCAGATGTTGCGTGGACTTTTCCCCAGGCTGGTGACTGAATATGCTGCTCTGTATCAGTCCTGGGTCATTGTTTTTTCTTCATAGTTCTGAGCTATTCTTTGTTATGTTTGCACATTGCACAGCTGTTGACATTTCTGAGACAATCTATGTGCAAAGAACAAAATGGAGGATCTAAACTGGGAACAGGCTGTCGCCATAACTGACTGTTTTCTTAAAGGTTCACAAACAGGATCACAATATCCTGTAGGCAGTTTTACTGTCACCTGATTATGCTTTTCCCCTAGAAAAAACAAATCTTCCTGTATGTTGGGTACACAGATTTCTGTTTGTTTATGGTCTACATAGATACATGAACCTAGATTAACGCTCAGTTGTGCCAGCTGCTGTATGTATGTAAACAAAGACAACTCCTTACCTGAAGGGCTAATATTAATAACAGGGAAATGAAAGCTACGTGAGAAGTTCTAGTTCCTTTGGATTTTGCAGTAAATAAGTAGGGTTTTGGTAGTTTGTTTGGATGATGTGATTGCAGATACAAAGTGTACCGCTAAACAGGATGTTAGAAATCTATGTTGCTTTGAAATTAGGAGCTTTGTTGTTTGTGTTCTAGTGATGGTGGAAATTGAGATGCAGTTCATTTAGATCTTTTGCTTATGTCGTTGAGTTTTGGGGCAAGAGTCAAAGGGAAGAGAGAGGAAGGAGGAGTTCACTGTTGTCCTGGTTTTGATCATTTATGATAGATTGCTAACTGGTTCGAGATGGAGTTCCTGAAGCTCTTTTTTTTAACTTACATTGAAAATAAGTTTTGAAAATGCTGTTTTATAGAGACTGTTCGTGACTATGAGCTCCAGTATCATCACAGGTTGGAGCAAGAGAGAGCTCAGTGGAATCAATATCGAGAAACTGTGGAACGGGAAATAGCAGAGTTAAGAAGGCGACTTTCTGAAGGTCAAGAGGAAGAAAACCTAGAAAATGAAATGAAGAAGGTATGTTGAAATCTAGTTTTTCAGTTTTTGTTTCAAGATACACTTTCGTGGTTATAAATGAGTTCATTTCTACGCCCTGCTATAATTTCTCAGAAATACACATAGCCTTGTTCTGCCAACTTTCATCTCTTTGTTCATGGAAGTCATCATGACCTCGTCCTGTGTTTGAATCCATAAAGGTATTGTACCTGATTATGTGGATTTAGTAAGAGGATTGCACCTGACAAGATGGTAAGATTTGGCCTTCAGCTTGTAAAGGCAGGAGACCTTATAAAGTCTTTTGTCGTAACATCAAATTAACTCAAATAGAGCCCACTTGGGATTTTTCTGGATTGACTGCAGATGTCTAAAATTTCCTGTACACTTCTGTACCTTTATTCCTTTTTTCACATCTTACAAACATGTTTTGAGGTTTTGAATGGGTGCTATATCTGAATGTCTTTCATCTTTCTTTAAGATAAGGCATGTTTGTGCAACACAGTACTGGAAATACTTGGCTGCCTAGGAAATAGAGAACCTTGCTGTCACAAAACAACTGGCTCTAGATAATGAAAGATAATTGCCCTTCAGTTTGGAAAGATTTTATTGTTGTTTTTCAAAGATCTGTGACTTAGAAGAGTTCATAGAAGTAGATTGAGGTGCCTTGTGTTGAATTTGGATTTTTTTTAGTTGTTGAGTTTGAAGATTTGGTACATTTCTCTTTCAGGCAGGAAAGAAACTGAACCTGTCATAATAGATCGGTGTTTTGGAATCTTTGTTTATAATATTATAAAAACTACTATCTGTAGTTGCATAAATGCTGTTTGGTATTCAATGAGACTACTCTTTGTGTAGTCCTGATTTATAAAGGTCAGAGATAGAATAAAGCCTATTTGCCAATGTTCTGACTAGAGAATTACTGCCACTGGAATTTTAGACACCACCTCTATTTAAGGGAAGGTTTTAGCCCTATTAAGAGCAAAAATACTTTAATTGAAGCTGGAAGGAATGCTCAAAATTGGATGAGTGTGGTGAGTTCTGTAGAAACAACCCAGAAGATGCAGAGTTCATAGCGTAGAAGTCCCGGCAGTGCATTACCAACGAACTGCCAATAAGAATTTTCAGAAAACAGTCTCTCTCAACTGAGAGAGTCTTTCCAATAATTGAAGTCTCAGTATTTCATTTTTTTTAAATCTGAATACACTGGTCACCTAATAGGTGAAGTTGCAATTTGCTAGATCACAGAGCAGCTCATCTAAAAGGTTTAGTATAGAAGATAAATAATACTTTCAACTATACTCCTTTAAAAAGGAAATACATATCCATTGTGATTCTAAAGGAAATGTGATCAGTTTATTCATCTATGATCAATATGAGCTCAGAAAGCTTTATTGGTCTGTAAAGCAGAGGAACATGTACTGTATGTAATGTGAGGGGCAGGGGTAAATCTGGTTTGCAGAGTGCCACTTGAAATAATTACTTAAACTGCTTTACATGGGTTTTCTAATAATCTTGGTCATTAAACCTCTGAGGTTTTTCCTCAAGGAGACGAAGAATTAGATCAAAATTAGGAAAAGGACATTCAGTTTCACTTAAAAACAAATAAGTAAATCCCAAGCCCAGAAAAAGCTGTGTTTGGCCAGCCAGATAATGAATATTCATGCATCAGCAGTCAGTACGAAAGGAGGAATTTTCTTAATCACTTGGGATGTGCTATTTGAAGATTTGTGATCAATTCCTCATGCAAAATGGTATTTCCAGCCGACAATGTTGTATTTATCCTCCATCTTTTATGCTCCATTATAAGGATCGATTTATTTTACTGTTAGGCATAAACTGGGAAAGAGTTTTTAAAAAATACCTTGATCTTTTAGATAGTTCTAAGGAATCTCCAACCATCTCAAAGGAGGGGGGGAAAAAAAATAATAGTACTTTGCTCTCTGGATTGTAAGTAGATGCTGTCCCAGCATATAATACTTCACATTTCTTAAAACTAGCAGAAAACCATACCATTGTCTTAACATGCTCAAAGAGAGGTGAGGTGAGAAAAATGGACAGAGCAGAGACAAGATTACAACCTCTATATTTCAATCCAGGACACTAACCTTCTCGGCTCTCTTGACAGGGTATCTTAGTGCAGCTGTGTTCAATTTGGCTATAAAATCCATTTTAAAGAACAAAGAAAATCCATCAGCCTCCACATAATTGGTGACAATTATGCATGTTGTCTGCATACTTTTTCCCCTGAGAGAGATGAAGGGTAGATACTTACAGAATTTGTTATCTGTTTGAATTCAAAGTTTATTTATTTGGTTGAGTGTACAGTTTTGGTATGTGTACTATCAGATTTCCAGTGTGCATGTTATTTATCCTGGTTTGGGAGCACTTGAAGCGGGTGGGTATGTTTTGATAAGCATACTATTTTGAGCTGCATTTACTAGATTGTGACTCCTTTGCCAGAGGTATCCAGCACTAGCCCGCAAACCTGGCATTTGGTGTTCTCGAGCGTCCTTTTGTCGGACAGCATGTCTGTGGAACACATGCACTTGTCTGGAAGCAGCTGTTTTGTTTTTCCATGTAAATATATTTTGAGTTGCCAGTTGTCAAATCTCTGTAGAAAGCTTGCATGTTCTGTGGTTTTTGTCATAAAGCAATGATTTCTAAGAAATCTGTGGTGAAAAGTTTGTGTGTATTCTATCAATCTCCCTTCTCAAAAAAGGTAAATACCTTGTTCTAATGATAAACATACTTATCTAGTGATTAATCTTTCAGAAAATGTATTGGTGGTTTATAAAAATCTCTCTGTCTTCCTGTTGCTTTCTAAGAGCCGATAGCTTTGGGGTTTTTTGTTATCACAGATGCTAAAAGCAGTCCAGCCGTAGCAGCGTGTACTTCCATGCGAGTTCTCTGCTCAGCAATGACTGAGCTGCCTGTGGACAGTGACGTGATGGGGATGAGTCCCGCGCACTGGCAAAATTTGGCTGGTCCTCTTTATTCAGACCTTATTTTCCATTCAGGAAATTATCTGGTTTTCTGTTGGAGCTGTGATGAATATAAAGACTGTTCTTAACACAGCTGTATCAAACCCTGAGTAGCAGAAGTCTGCAGAACAGGTATTTTGCATGCAGAGAGAGCCAGAAAGGACAAACCTCCCGTTACAAAGTGTGCTTATTAGTCAGAAGAGGGGAAATTGGGAGGGGAGGGTAATGTGATTTCTGTGGCAGTGCTGGCCATAAAATCTGATATACAGTGAGCTGCTTTCATTGGTGACGATAAAGAACAGTGGAATAGATTTAGATTAACTTTAAATGGTTTACTCCTACTTTAAAGAAATTCTCAAATTGTGTCTGTGTGTTTTCCGCTCGTCTTATTTTGAAGGAACAAATTCAGGTACAGGACGTGCCTGAGACTTGTCCGGCCAGGTTTTTGTTCTTCTGAAAATGTTGGTTAGAGTAATGCTAAGGGACACTCAGGGTCGCTGTAGCTAGCAGTCAGGCCAGCGATGCGGTGTTTTGTGTGCTGACTTGAACTCATTTTTGGCATGTTCTCTCTGTGGCATCACCGTCATGCCGTGGTCGACAGATCCCTTGCAGTGCGTTCTTCAGCTGCTGTGCCGGGGGGCAGCAGCCTTTGCTGGGGCTGAAGCAGCTTGGGTGCTTGGTTTTTTATTAGATGATGAACAAATAGAAGCTGATAATGTGTAAACCTCTGGTCTTTGACAGTCAAGTGAGTTTGGCAAAATGTTAGAAGGAAGTAAACGTTTTAATGATCACGCCTCTGGAAGAGTCTGAATAACGCCTTTTGGCACAGGAAATGTGGTGGTGTGGCCCTCGTGCCACGTGTGACAGTATCTTAATGTAGCATTTTTTGACAAGATAGATATTCTCATTTTATTAAAGGGAACTTTAACCTCAATTTGATAGTCTCAGTAATTACACTTTACCTTCAAAAGAAGACCCAGAGACCAGCACTGATTTTGTTAGCAGATACGGGCTATTGTCATGTTTAGTTCAGTATCACACTGACCTTTAATGTGGATCCTTCCCCCCACCTTATTTTTTTTTTTTAAATGAAACATTTGCAATATGTTGCAACCCTAGTGTTGAACTTCAGCTATGTTTACCAAGCAGTAAAAACTAGAGTAATTTTTCTGTCCTGTGGAATTTGATACAGTTTTGTCTTTCCACTTGGTTGCTGTTCAACAGTCTGATTTCGCTTTCAGGGAACTTTCTGGCTGTTTCTCTGAACTGACTGGCTCCAACGTGGACATGTTTGTTGCTCTATATTCGGTGTTGAACCAGATGAAATCAGGCTGGCAATGAAATGCTCCTGCAAGTTATCATGAATAATTAGGAAAAAGCCTATTCAACAGTCCTGAAAATGTTGGGCTGTCTTAATCCATATGAACTGGCTATAGGTAGCATTAAATTAATAGAACTGATACAATAAATGAAATACAAAGCAATCTTTGAAGTTGAACTCCTGCTCCCATCTGTTCAAGATGTGACGGATGAGTTGCTGGCTGCAAGTGACGGGATATGTGTATACGTGTGACGCTGTCACATGTCCCCAGTATTGAATTCACTGGGCCATGTGATGTCCCTCACTTTCCTCACAGATTTTATTTGTACTCTGTGGACAAGCGAACTAGCAGTGACAAAATGTGGCAGAAGTCAATGAAATATGAAGAAATTTAATTTTGTTTTGTCTATAGAGTCTTCCTTAAAGCTTTTTAGAGCCCAAAGGCCTGGTAACTTTTGTATGCTTGCCAGATATTGCAATATTATTTTATTTTGTGTATTAATTTTAAGTTTAGAAAACTTCAATGGTTAAAAAAATTGTCTGTTATTCTTCCTGAAAGTCTTGTTCAGAATACGGTTGTCAGTAAACTTAACAGAAACTGAAAGTCAAATGAGTGGCATCTGAAACCTGCATTCTAGTCTAGATTTTTTTAAAAAGACATGAATGTTACCTTCTAGCCGCTGTCTTTGTTGATCAGTTAGGTGAAGTGTCATCTTCTGAAGGTTCAGCTTTGAGACACGGCTCTCTGCCTTCCCTCCCCTGCAGAGCTCCTCCAGTAGAAGACAGACAACAACGGAGCTTTCTGAGCCTCCATACCTAAAACCAACCCAAGTTAGGGTGCTTACATTTTTGTGGCTTGAAGAATTTTATTGTGGTGAAGATCTGAGTGTTCTGCTGACTGTTGTGGAGTCTGTGGGAGCTGTTACTTTAACTTGGAAAGGTTTTAGTGCATGCATGAAGGAAACCCAGAGCATTTAGGAAATGACGATGTCAGGGCCACCCTTTAACATGTGCAATTGTGAATTTGAGCACTTTTCCTCATATCCATCTTCTCATTCTGTTGTCCTGCTTTGGCTTTTTTGGAAATACCTTTTGAAAACAATCACAGGGCTTTTGATAAATTGACTGCATATAGTTTTAAAACATTTAGCATGGTGACACCAAAAACTAGTGCTACATCAGCAGTAATTTAAAGTTGAAAAGTGATCTTCCAAAACAGAACACAGTTATGCTGTGCATTAACTTCATGAGTAAGTAGATGAACTCACCGTGCAGTTCCCGTGTTGCATGTTTTGCGTGTGCTACGTGGCAGCAAGCTGCAGGACAGTTACGCTTTTAATAACAGAAAGGTGTATGCATTTTGAAATGCCTGACCTGTACTTTTTCTCCTAAGTATTGAGGGTGATTTACTAATATTCTCTTTAAAAGCAGATGCTCCTAGTCTAATCCAAAAATTTAAAATTTAGCTGCCTTCTGTGAACGGAATAATATTGGCCTGTTGTCGTAGAGGTGACTGCTGAACTAAATAAATAGCAATAAAACGAGTGTTGAAGGTGAAAGTTTAGTTAGCTGGTTTTGTTGGCATAGAGATTTTCTCCAAATGTCTTTTGATAATAGAAACTGTTGTGGTGAAAACTATGATAACATGTTATTCATAATTTATTGCATTAATTTCAGGCCCAGGAAGATGCTGAGAAGCTGCGTTCGGTTGTGATGCCTATGGAGAAAGAGATTGCAGCGCTAAAGGAGAAATTGACAGGAGCTGAAGAAAAAATAAAAGAGTTAGAAGCATCAAAGGTGAGGTGGAGTTGTAACTGTATCCCAGTTTGTATCTTGCATCATGCTAGTTTGATGCAGATAAGTAAAGTAAAATTTTGTAAGAGAGAAAAAGGTGTATTGTGAAACTCATGCGCAATCCATCTTTTCTTCTGTAGCTCTAGTTACATATTTGGCCTATTTATGTTCCCATTTTTCTGTTTTGAGGGTTGTGTTATGTGTGTGTGTATGTGTCATCTGTGCTTAGTCTGAAATTACATGGCTGCAGGTCTACTAGTAATAAAAAAGAAAAAGCTCTAGAAAAATATCTTCTTTGCACCTGTCCATCAGCCTGGCCGTTAGATTAATGTCATGCTTACAGCCACAGAAAGATTTGCATTTGGCAGAATTCTTTTAATCTACTTCTAGCCAGCATCAGCTATATTTAATTTTTTAATCCTGGGCATAAAACTGAGGCAGTTATCACCAGGATTTTTACATCTTAAAATTTAAGCAAACCTCATATTCATAGAAAGGGATACTGGTCATTGCTGCCAAGAAATCAATGTAAGTGATTTATCCGGCATTCCTGTATTCTTCAGATATGTCAGAACCCCTGTGGGACTTTCTTATCAGCTGTGAATGGTAAATAATATCTACATCACTGTAAGATAGTTGCATTTAATGTACTGTTTTATACAGATACGAAGATATCTTCTGTAACAAATATTTTATCTTAAAAGTCAAACCGGCTGAAATTGCAAAGTAAGTTACCATGTGAATATTTTTAAGACATACAAAGCTTCCTTGTCTTCTGGGTCACTTGCATGATCATTTAAATTAGATGCTCATCGTTTGCTGGAAGTCTCTTTTTTTTAATTTTTTTTTTTTTTTTCCCCTTTTGTTCCAAGTTGGAGGTCTGTCTGAGATTTGGAAGAACAGTGTAATTAATTTAACACTCCTAACAATTTTACTCAATTCAGACTCCATGCTTGAGTGTTTTCCTTCTTCATGGATTCTTTGTTAATTACCTCATAGGTCAATTTTTTTTTTACACTGAAGTGTTCCTAGGAATAATAGTTTTCCAGGTAGTTTCTGCTTTTTCTGCTGATGCAAATAATATTTCCTTTTCATTGCCAGGCTGAATTTGGAAGATGAGGGAATGTGAACCTTTTCTTGCTTGCTTGCTCTAAAAATGCTTTTTTTTTTTCTCCTTATTTTCTTAAGAGTAGTCTAGAACTTTTCTTATAACTTTTCTGCTGAACTTGGTTATAAAAATCATAGGTCATTCTTGTCTCTCCCTTTCGTTAGAGCCAAGACCTGAGTGAAATTGATAGTGTTTCAGGTCCAGGAATTGTGTTGGTTTCTCTGTCAGTCCTCTAAAAATCTGAGCATATCATTCTATGGAATGAGTGTTTGGTGTTTGGTTTTTTTTATCCCCCCCTCCAACTTCCATCCTTCCCAAGTGTGTTCTCTGTGAATCAAATTTCTCTGCTTCAAAGGCTAAAAGACTTGAAGACTTGATATCCTAGGGCAGGAGAAGCTGTCTCCACCATCAGTGGCAAATTAAAGCCGAAGGGCTATCTGGAGCTCTCAGTTGGTATCTGTGGCTCCCGTACTGCGTTGAGGAAGATGAACACCACCTCTGTGGAGCCAGTCAGGAATTGCCTCAAGGCTTTTGTTTCCTTTAAAATAAAAACTTCTGTGATTTCTGACTGAGCAAAACATAAAACTGAATAGTGCCATAAAGAAATCTTTCAGCCCATTCCTTCTTCCAAGATGGGATCCATTTGCACAAGTGTCATGTTTGACAGATGTATATGTTACCCTACATTAAAAGGTTCTCACTGGGGATTTTGCAATCTCTGCAGGACATTGATTCCAGTTCTTTGTTAGCTTTGATATTTAAAAAAAGAAAAAGAATTTAAAAACTCCTAATATATAGATATATTTCTCTAATTGCTTTTCATCCTGTCCTTTATGGAATTATGGATTTCCCTATCTTTTTGCAGCAGCTTTTCATGGGTTTGAATGGTTTGGTTTTTTTTTTTTT